>OY997378.1:4576126-4854480 GCA_963921505.1 Phakellia ventilabrum | reverse complement strand
ATGGCGTTTTTTGCCCATAAATCGACGTGGGATAGCACGGTAAGCTATTGGTCTCCGTCTATAGCTAGTTTTGTTGCGTTTCTGTGTGTTTGTACGTGTGGCCACGCTGCCAGCCTACCGTTTTTTTGCCAAAATGGCGCTAGGGCGGGCTAGACGGGTAGCTACCGTGGCTAGGCTATTAGCTGTTGTTCATGTCTGTTACAATTGCTGGGAGTATTTCGCCACTTGTAGCTACTATTTTGCGTTGTGAAAGCTTGCTAGCTACCTAGTTTATCGCGTCGTGCTGAACGGCACCTTTCGAACCTTCTGGCGAGCAGTAGCTTGCCTTGCAGTTCTTGATGCTTTGGCAACTCTTGTCAGAATGACTTAGGCATAGTACAAAATAGATAGACCACTGCGTAGCGGGGTGTATGACCCGTTATCTACCTTGGAAAAAATTATCTCCCGCGGAAGCCTCGGAAGTAGCTCGGGCTTCGCCCTCGTAATTCCTCGGCTTCCGCGGGAGATAATTTTCCCGCGGTAGATAACGGGTCATACACCCCGCTACGCAGTGGTCTATCCTATACATAACATTTAGGGGAAAATTTTTTGCACTCGTACTTTAATGGGCAGCTGTATGCTCTAACTAGGCCGAGGCGGAGCCGAGGTCTAGTTAGAGTATAGAGCTGCCCATGCTCTAGACCATTTAGTATATGTACACATTTCCTGTATTTCTAGAGCTTCCTATGCTCTATGGGATTCTTACCATGCTCTATGAAAAAAATACTATACCATGTTACTATAGTAACATATACTATATTAAATGTACGAAAAGGGTCTATGATCAAAATGGTATAATATATGTAATTAAATATACTGTTTAGAATTAGGACCAGGTGTACATGTGTTTACATCTGCACAATTGTTTGTCCCTGCAGCTTAATCATTATGCAAAATTCAATAGTATCGGCCAGGTATATGTTGAAGAGAATTCCAATATAGTAGCAGTTTGTGACAGTGAACTGACCGATAAAAAGTACAGCAGTACACTATATTTAACACCTTTCCTGTTAATTATATTTGGTCTGCCATTATTGCTGATTTGTCTATTAGTGATGGTTGTGAAAAGTCTCCAAAATCCAATTCGGAGAAGCATCAGGAAAAAAAGCAACCACCCCAACATTGCAGCTCTTGCACTTACTGGTCTTTACATCTCAGTTTTCATTTTAGCCATGGATACTTCTGCAATGGTCATGGTATTCAGGAATAAGCATGAATTAAGCAATCACAACTTCAAACATTATTATCCTTTAAATTTTGTTTTTGTATGTTTTGCTCTTGATGCATTCTTCCTGGCCATAATTACTTTTGTGTATACAATATTATTTATTAATTACTTCTGTGCAAAAAACAAATGGAGCAAACGCATAATAGTTTTTTGTTTTGCTTGTATGTACTATCCCGTATTTGGTCTCATCAAAACAAAGGATAAAGGTCAAATAGCAGCATCTTGTGTCACAAATCGCACATCAAATGTTGAACGGACATTGAACATGTTTAGTGAGTATCAAGTTTGGCTAGTACTGTCTGGTTTTGTTGCAACCTTTATTTGTCTTCTTTCTCATATTGGCTTTATAGTTGTTGCCTGGGTCTCTGCCCCTGAACATGCGTGGTCTACTACATTATTGACACTTTTCTCATTTCTATTCTTCTTCTTTATGTTTCGTCAATCCTATATAAGGTTCAATAATTTAAAACCGGGTCCAAAAGATGCATATGATCGTTGTGCTTGCATAATAAGGTATTTCTGTTGCTTGTGCTGCTGGTTTTATGCTTGTTGTTGTAATGAAAACTCATGTTGTCAAGAGGAAGCAGGTGACATTTTGGAGGAGCTAGATGCTCTAAATATTGATGAAGAAAATAACAAAGATGACAAAGTGGAAGAGAAGAGCATTGATTTTGACTTTAGAGCGTTCTTCATATCAGGAGTTCTTGGTTTATTTATATCAGGAATCCAAGCACTCATTATGTTCTCCTTTATTGAGTTGCCATTTTCAACTGATACTACTCCATCCTACATTTTGAACATTCTGCAGCTGACTTTCCTTGTCACTGCCACTCTTATAGCCTATAATGTCTTTGCGTTACGGAAGCCAACTGAACAATTTATCCTTGAAAAGGTTACAAAAATTTTGAATCACCTACCTGAAAGAAGACCAAGATCGAACACTCTGTAGCTAACAGCTGATCTAAACATCACAGTTGACGTATTGGTGGTGTAGCTCAACTACATACCAAAACTATTTAATTTAAAAGATATTTAAAGTTAGTTGAAACTATTATTAAGTGGAATATAGAAGAGTAGTGAACACGTAATACTGTATTGTACTACTGTTTTCTCATCTGTAAAATTATTATGCTACATATTTCTTAAGATGCAAAATGTCCAATAAAATACATGTAACTTGTGGAAACATAAGCTTGGAATCTTATATTGAGTTGAGGAGGAGACAGTTTATGAATTACTGGAATAAGTTCTCGGTTAAAAAATTTAATGTGTGACCGGAAGTTAGTAATTATAAACAGTTTACAGTACAATATTTGAAGCCTGGAGTTTTGCACAATCATGCTTACATTCTCCATAATCGTATGATATTCAGGCTTTAGCTTTATGAACTTCCTTGCATGAGGGATACATGCAGAAGTAGATTCTACACTCATTTGCTAATGATACGTAGACTTGTGAAGTTCAATAAGACATGGAGACTACATTGTGCTTGCTTTGAAAGGTATATCAACTATTGCTCTGCTGGTTTTATATATGGTTATTATTGTAATGAAAACTAATTTAAAAAGCTTAGGACAATTTGAAGGAGCTATAGATCCACTATATGATGTCCCTTCAGGCCTGTAACCAGAATTTTCAACTGGGGGCTTACATATAGCAGTTGGCCGTGGGCGCAGTGCGAAACAATTTTGCTGCATGATTTGCGGCCAACAGGTAGCGACGATCGTGAGAAGGAAGCACTTAGCATACGTTCCATGCGTTTTCTTAGCGAACTTGAAAAAATCGGACTACTGCTGTTTCAAAACTCTTGGCCTAGTCTGGTGCCTAAGATTTTCCCCTCAAAATGCGCGTCCACGCTCCGTCACGTGGGTCTCTTGACGGCTTACTGACACTGGCTCCTGAACCTGACGCCGCCGGTATCACAGGAAATCCGATCCGGGCCTATATATACCGATCCGGGCGGATCGTACATGCTAGCGGAATCGATCCGCCGGAATGAATCCGCCGCTAATAAAATTGATCCTCCCCGGATCAATTTAACTAGCGGATTCGATCCTTCGCCACGAAAACGATCCGACCGTGGTACAAGTGTAGCAAGCGATACAGGGGTGTTTCTTTTTGCCACACAATGGCAGTCTGGCAAATATCATTTGCTATGAGGTTTATAGATGTTATTTACTATCACTTCCTGCATACATAATCATCAGATTAGCTAAGCTAACCCCAACAAACAAGGCAATGTAGGGCAAAGCAACATCATAAATTAAATAATGTGTGTAAAAAATAAGAAATACTGAATGAGACAAAGTCTAGAGCAAATGATATTTGCCAGACTGCCATTTTGTGGCGAAACGAAGCACTCTTGTATCGCTTGCTACACTTGTACCACGGTCGGATCGTTTTCGCGGGGAAGGATCGAATCTGCTAGTTAAATTGATCCGGGGCGGATCAATTTTACTAGCGGATTCATTCTGGCGGATCGATTCCGCTAGCAGATACGATCCGCCCGGATCGGATTTCCTGTGATACAGGCTCATAGGCCAAGCTAGGTTAGTTTTGTATTGCCTAGACGGCGAAAGAGTGATAGGTAACGATGATAATTCTGTTTTGGCAAGCTCTGATCGCTATTAAACTGGAAGCGCACTAGTCTCCACTCCAGACCCTCTGCAGTCGAGACTACGTAGAAGCGCACTACGAAATCGCTGTGTCAGCACTTTCGCTGGAAGCTGTATATGATGAGACTCTAGCCAAGCTGCTACAGCTGCATTTTAGCTTAGACTGACCTGTTGCATTGCCGTGAGTACAACCTTCAGTTTAATGATTTATATAAATTAAAAAAACACTCGGCTGGTTTTTAGATATAAAATAGCTATCAGTCTTGTTCAGACTGACATGGATGCATGAATAAACGTATACATAGTCTGACTACTGGAATATTGATATCTCCACTATGTTAAGTTACTTTTGTGGCTATAGCTATGTATGTATATACAGAATTAGATGGATACTGTATTATTTTCTACAGGAAATGATGTTGTGTCTGCCTATTAGAGGCATCCTTGCAGGTGTCCTGGTATCTGTAGCTAGCATTGCATCCCTTATCTGCCATGTGCAAGGGAGGCCAGTATATTTCTCAAAGGTTACCACTCCAGATACTGGAGTATTTGGGATCTCAAGTACCGGTACTCCCTATGACGACTGCACTACCAACTACGCAACATTGGAGAAGGCTCTTATTGAAACGAAAGATAACAAGTTCAAGTTGTTACAGGCATTCTATCCAAATAAGAAATACGACACAATCTATGTGAAAGATGTTGAATATCATTTTCTCGGCAAAGATAAAAATGATTCAGAAATCATCAGTAAAACATGGATTTGGGCTGAGTCTGCATTCTACCTGATTCAACCACCTAGTGTATTCCAGTATACATCTCTTCTATTTAGTTACTCAATAGATGAGGTGGACAACTCACCACTCTCACTGTACCTACCATATCAGTGTCGACTTACCAATCTTAACCTCACTGCAGTGAATAACACCTGTCACCAGGGTACTAATAGCAGTATTAACCCAATGCTTGCAAGCTTGACTCAACGGGTATGCAGTACTTATTATTATACATAGCTACACCTCAATAATATTATAGTAGCTACTTTCTTTTAATGCCCAACATATACATATAGGTTAAAGGGTTAGCTAATTACATTACACATTACCTTTTAATTACATTACACCGGTAATTGATCCAATGGACCCTTTACCATTATGATGCAATGGGGGGTAAAAGTGAGCACTAAATGGGGAAAATACACGAAAACATGTAGCTATAAACAAGCATGTTATTATGTTTTCATACAAGAAAACTACATCAAAGCACATGTTCTCATGTATTTTCTCCAAATAGTGTTCACTTTTACCCCCCATTACATCATAATGGTAAAGGGTCTATATAATGCTAGTTATGAAAGTACATGTGTACTCTTTTGGTATGATATGCAGTGGTATTATTGAACCTATCTTGACCACCATTCTACAGCTGTAGCTAGCTAGCTAGCTAAGTATCCACAGATTAATAACTGGCCACAAAAAAATATTTTGGTCTGGTTGGCTAATAGTTTTAGCATTTATACTTTTATTGATCTTTTGGAAAGCGTTTTGTGTTTCAAGAATTAGCTAGCTAGCTATGTGAAAAGGTCAATGATTAATGCAAATGGTTGATGTTTGGTCTGTGATGCATAATTCTTCATCTCTGCAGCTTAATTATTATGCAAAATTCAATGATATTGGCCATATACTTGTTGAAGATGACTCCAATAAAGTGGCAGCTTGTGACAGTGAGCTAGAGTATGAAAATTATGATAGTATACCACGTTTAACAACTTTTTTAACAATGATAGTTGGACTTCCATTATCGCTCATTTGTTTGTTAGTGGTAGTTGTGAAAAGTCTCCAAAATGCAATTCGGAGAAGCATCAGGGAAAAAAGCAACCACCCCAACATTGCCGCTCTCGCACTTACTGGTCTTTACATCTCAATTTTCATTTTTGCTATGGATACTGCTGCAGTGCGCTTGGTGATATGGAATAAGCATGAATTAGGCAATCACAAACTTTCACATTATTATCCTTTAAGTTTTGTTTTTGTATTATTTGTTCTTGATACATTCTCTCTACTCATGATTAGTTTTGTATACATAGTATTATTCTTCCATAAAGGAAACAAATGGATAAGTTGTGCTTTTACTTGTATGTACTATCCTGTATTTGGTCTCATTAAAACAAAGGATACAGGTAGTATAGCAGCTAGTGGCTCAGATGGGGAGCCAACTGGTGAACTGACACCTGAACAGGCAACTGGCAAACAGGCAACTGAACAGCCAACTGGTAAATTGGATATGTTTTCTGAGTATAAAGTTTGGCTAGTACTGTGTGGTTTTATTGCACCCTTTATTTGCCTGCTTTCTCATGTTGGCTTTATAGTGGTTGCCTGGGTCTCTAGCCCTAAACATGCATGGTATTCTGCTTTACGAATACTTTTCTCGTTTCTATTCTTCTTTTTTATGTTTCGACAATCCTATGTGAGATTCAATTATAAGCCATACCCGCTGGATTATGTTTGCTTAAAGTGGTGTATCAGCTGCAGCTGTTTATGGAATTGGTGTTACGCTTGTTTTTGTAATGATAATTCATTTTGGCCAGACAAGAAAAAATTAATAGAGAAGGAGATGGAGCCTCTACTGAACATTTTCGAACAAGATAATAAAGAAGTCGAAGTGGAGCCTAAGAAAATTGATTTTAACTTTAAAGCTTTCTTCATATCAGGAGTTCTTGGCATATTTATTGCAGGAATCCAAGCACTTATTATTTTCTCCTTCATTGAATTGCCATTTTCAACTGACACTGCTCCATCCTATATTATGAATATTATGCAGCTGGCTTTCCTTGTCATTGCTGCTTTTATAGCCTATAAAGTGATTGTGTTACACAAGCCAACTGAAATATCTATCCTTGAAAAGGTTACAGGAATTTTGAAGCATCTAATTAAAACAACTAATGGTGGGCCTCAACAGCAACCTAATCGTGTGCCTCAACAGCAACCTAATGGTGTGCCTCAACAGCAACCTAATGGTGGGCCTCAACAGCAACCTAATGGTGTGCCTCAACAGCAACCTAATGGTGTGCATCAACAGCAACCTAATGGTGGGCCTCAACAGCAACCTAATGGTGTGCCTCAACAGCAACCTAATGGTGTGCCTCAACAGCAACCTAATGGTGGGCCTCAACAGCAACCTAATGGTGTGCCTCAACAGCAACCTAATGGTGGGCCTGAACAGCAACCTAATGGTGGGCCTCAACAGCAACCTAATGGTGTGCCTCAACAGCAACCTAATGGTGGGCCTGAACAGCAACCTAATGGTGGGCCTGAACAGCAACCTAATGGTGGGCCTCAACAGCAACCTAATGGTGGGCCTGAACAGCAACCTAATGGTGTGCCTGAACAGCAACCTAATGGTAACACCGATGGTACATAAACTGTTTTGATAAAAGGCTGAAATTTTTACGCTAAGTAATAGAGAGAAGTTTGTTTTCTGTCATGAATACGCTATTGTTATACTTCTTGTTTTACCATGCATAATGTGACCTTGTAGTAAGTGTTGAATATACTTGAATTGTGTGCCAGTTGTAGCTAGGCCTTGTCAAATTATGCTTTTATATTTCCCTATTATTCTATTCTCCTATGCTCATGATTTAGGCCTATTATAATTATATGGTTTCAAATTTGGCCCATTCTTCTCTCAATATTTTCACGGAAAATTATAAGTCACATGACGATGTACAACTGTGCATGTACTGGACTACTGGTACTGTAGAATGACAGAAACAGAAATGTAGCTAGTCCTCTAGGGACGACTACTGCTTGTGGGAAAACAAATTCTGTAGGAGGGAAAATACTCTTTCCTCAGAGGCAGCAGTTTAGCTACAGCAAGATCAAGTGATATTCGATATCGAACACCTACTATTCCCAAAGGTCTATATTTTTGCCTATTATTCCAGCATAATTCTCTTATGCTTTTGTGTACCTAAAATTATGCTGGCATAATTTGTCAAGCCGTAGTTGTGGCCAATGCATATGAATACTACTAGTATAATATAAGAAATTAACTGACTAACTAGAGTTAATTAACTAATTGAATGGTAATCAGCCATAACATTGTAATTGTAGAAACAGCATAATATTAGCTTGGAGGTTTGAGTTGGGGGGAAAGGTTAATGATCATTGGAATGGACTGGAAGTCAGTAACCAGTTCATGTATATCACAAAATATTCATGAAACTATAGATTTGTGTATTTTTTTATTATAATGTTAGTAATTAGCCAACCCTACAGCAGCTAGTGAACCTGCACCCCTCATGCAAGAAAAAAGGTTTATAGTCCAAACCAAAGCCTGACCATTGTACTAGCTACATAGGATACAAACAGAATCCTATGAATTTGAAACACATGGAAGAATAGGCAGAGTTGGCAATCATAAAGTAAACTTTTAGAAAAATAAATGAGATTCAATGCACTTGATGTCAGTTGTTTGCATGTTCTGGCATTCAACACAATTCAGATAGTTAATGCGAGAACCTTAATGTCTACTTTGGAATGCCATACTAATTGTGTGTATTCGGTTTGTTTGTTTTTTGGTTATGTGCAATCTGACACAACTGGGCCACTGTAGACATACACTGAGTTAGTTTCCAGTTATTTTTATTGTAGTGACCGTCTGGCTCGCAAAAATATTAAACTTGGACCAACGTAGGGAGGCCAGTTTCCTCACAAACATGAATAATAGTATTTATCCATTTTGATAATATGTAGACTCTATCTCTGCATTACTGTGGATTGCAGCCTTGGTGGCAAGCCAATAGGGAGGTATGAAATAAGACTATAATTCACTACCAGTTACATCCGTTTCTTTGTAGGTACGTGTAATCTTTCCTAGTATTTTTATTTCTGTACAATGCATAATTATGATAATTCACGAACAGTGTATTAAAAGCTTCATTCTGGTTTATAGCACTTAACATTATTCACACTATCATGTATCACACTATTTCCAGCTGGCAAGCTTCTTGGCTTCCAGTCTCAACTTGCTTCTATGCCCAGTCCTGGATTTAACTTCCCGTTCTCGAGCATCGGCCAAAGCCAGTTCTTCATCATATCTGAGAGAGTGGCAACCCTGATTAACTGCTCTCATTCCCTAGTAGCTACTTGTAGAAGAAGGCTAGTAGCAAAACTAACAACAAGAATGGAAAACTTACAGAGTTTCAAATTTTCCAAGAGCTTCTTTTGGTGGTGTTTTATTCCATTTAACACTGTGCAAAAGAAAAAACAAAACAATGCAACTGAACAAACAAACTATAGTGATAATAATTGTGGTTATAGTTTTTATTTTCAGATTGATGTTTAACTTCGCTACAACACCAGACAGGCACTATTCACATGATTTGTCCAAGGCTATGCAAAGCAGCAGGCCAGGCCAAGCTAAATAATCAAAATTATGTAGTTGACAGTGAATGTGCTGATTCCGTAGTGCGCCTCGGTCTGCTAGGCCAGCACCTGACAGTGTCATGAATGTACGTGTGGGAAAGCCAGACTGCAGATCAGACATAATTTGGAGTACTAGTGCCAGCAGAGATTACACAGTAGAGGGAGATTAATGCAGACTACTGGCCAAGCCACTGGTAGCCATGTTCTTTGATTTCCTGGACTGGTAGTAACCATAACAACGTATTTTCACCACTCACCACCTCTTTGCTGTCTAATGACCATAAGCATACACTAGCTTGCAATGTGTACCTTGTCCAACTCCTGTACCTTAAACTATTACGCTAGTACGTAGCTATAGCAAGTGAGTAGTAGTACTTGCTAGTGTAGGTAATGTATAATTTACTATCAATAGTGACGGAAATTCTGAGAACTGTTTTGCTGACTACCACTGACTTTGCCTCGAGCTTTCTGGATCCTTTTTTCCTAGTAGCATAAGCTGCCAATAATTGTTGACTACATTTTGTTCTGCATTCCTATCTCAACAACTTGGGAGCATGGTTCTAGCTGAGAGAGAAATCAACATTAAATACGGTTATTGTGCACACATGCTCACTGAGCAACATTTTTTGCATAAATTAATCATTCTCCACCGGTATCTACTATCGACTGTACAGTTCTCAGGCAATGAAGGAAGGCAGCAAGTCTATACTTCTTGTAGTTACTCTTCGGAGCCCATTTGTGGTGCAAACTAGGCACTGAATTAATGTCCCCAGCAAAAGGTAGAGCATCTTTCAATCGATCCTTGGCTACACATAATTAAGTAGTTTACTAGCCCAAGGTCTTTAGTACAGCAGACTGTCCTCATGCACTCACACAAAAAGCTACCACCTCCAAAAATTCCATACCCTATGTATTGTACACCTGAAAAAATGGACCAGGCCGGCACACATGTAACCAAAGTGAAAAGCGTATGTGGGCCTATGTATGAGACTCCTAAAGACCACAGATAGCTTCCAAGCTATAACAGACGGACAATTGATATACACACTCGGGGAATCCGGATGGAGAGAGCACAATATTGATGACATCATTGATGAGAGAAGCTTTCATGATTCGGTCACTGGTAGTGGTGTATGACAATGAAGGGGAGGCGTTCACCTGGAGGTAAGACCATCGTGATGATTGAAATACATGAGACATGCAAATTGAGGTTACTAATAATGGTCAAACACGACTATTATGATGGAATAACCTTTGATTAAGTCTATAGACAATATATAAATTAAGAGCTCATCACTTGTAGCCTCATTCCTAAGCCCCCATTCTGAGCAGGTGTGTGCATGTATTGGCAGTGGTTGGTGGGGAGGGGAGAAGGAGAACCTGGGAATGAGGAACGTACCTCTATTAGCCATGGTTTTAAGTTGCTGTCGATGATGATGTCATATCTGTGCAAAAAAGCATACCGTTAGAAGTCATAAATGCTGTTCTAACTATTTCGATCCAGATGTACTCTACTGCCCAGAGTAGGTTTGTCATTGTGGAAAATATAGGCTTGGAGCTTGGGCTCTCTGGTACGTCACACAACATCACATACAGTGTGTGGGTAATCAAATTACACATAACGTAACATGAGTAGAAAGATGATGAGCATACTTGGTCAAAACAGTGAAGCGAATAGACATAGTGCTCACTGATTATCAAAATAGTTGCTATTTAATGAGACAGTGTTGCATTTAATTTTCATGTATAGCAGCGGATGCAACTTCCTTTTCACCATGTACAAAACACACTGCGCAGTGGAGCCTGGAATTGACATTGACACGCTATTAATGAAGTAATTAGAACATCCAGTTTACCCCTGGGATTCCACCAAAATTCCATAGGAAAGCAATGATACACAAGGGTCAAGAACAGAAAAATGATCTTGCAGGTATTGAAATGGTAAAAACTCTCCATTGCAAATGTACATGTACTTTAGCTTAATTAGACCTGACATCCTGGAAATAACAGTGATAGCTACAAGCCTATACCCACACTGGATTGCTGAGTCTCCATGGGGTGCAGTGTCTAGCAGTTTATTGCCTACATGTAAGCGGCACAATGTGGTGATTGCCTAAAGATTGAGGATTGATGGTGGTTTGCCATAGCCTCATACTCAGGCCTTCCATACCAGTTTTTATCTCGTACGTAGCCATGATGAAAATTCACTCACTACAGAACATCTGGGAGAGGAAGGCCTGGAGTATGAGCCTGCATGGGTTTGCCTTGTTCAAATGAGTCATCAGTACATTTGTAATGGACAATACACAAACACTGCATAAAGATGCTAATTTTATGGAGGAGTCTGATGTCAGAGAAAGAAAAATATTATCCTAAGTATTATGTTTCAGCAGTCAAATTTATGTTTCTCTACCTGCTGGGAGACACAATACGTATTTAGTGCCAGTCTTGAGCACATGTACATGTAGTTTTCTTTCACTGCATGCCCATATATACTCACTTTGATAACTAAAAACGTACCCATAACACTCAAAGCAGTGGCGGTCACTGGACATCACATTCTGTGAAGGAGAGGACGATTAATTCACAGTGATAGCAAGTAAAATCTATCAGGAGTAGTAACACTAGAGAACATAACAGTCGTAGAAAATGGTCCAGCAGTTCAGGATATGGCTGGACCACCTTTTATGTGAAGCTAAACTTACTTTATTATATCAAGCTACTTGATGGACTGCAACCAGCATCTGAACATGCAATCATGCTTGCCCAGCTACGATTGTAGCCTCACAGGGCTGTGGCCCCTAGTCTTTTTCTGCCTTGTCTTGTAAGACTACCACTTACTGCTACAGGGAGCTAGAAATGAGGCTCTAGACATGTATATTAGAATACTACATATCCAGGCATTCAGCTTACATCAAGCTTGGTCCACACTTAAACGAGATGCTGCACACAAGAGCACTTCCAGATCGTTGAAAAGTTAGGTATAAAAAACTAGAGTACTGCGTGCAGAAATGTATACTCACTCAGCTGCTTTGCAGCCTCTCTGGCCTGACCACTCCTACGGCTCCGCATAAATAATTTTACAGCTGATACCAATAATACCAAGGCCAGGTACTAACTTTACTTCTATATCCTAACCTTGTTCCCAGCTCCACTCCCCAGCTTTTCTCACACTGTGTAGAAAAGCGGTTGCGAGAAAAGCTGGGGAGTGGAGCCTGGGAACGAGGCTAACTACATCCAACTACAACAGGGCTAGATATGTACCTGCACTGCCTTCAGAGAGTGTACAATCTGCCAGTTAATGTCATCAAAGAGTTTATCACTTGCCTGTGAGGAATACAAATTTAGTAGATGACTACTAGTACGTAAATCACTGCATCACTTTTGACCATCATGACAATTTCAGTAAAATTTCCTGGCTTTTAAATTGGAACGTCAACATGGCTTTCAGTTGATGTTATTATTAACTAACATATAACTATAGTTTGTGTACCTCTTTGCCACGAGTACTTTCCAGATAAAGTCGAAGGTTTTCAACTGTCCATTTTCCACCGTGGCTGTCATTGTATTCCTCCTTTTAGTAGAAAATACACAATACCAAACATAATACTCTCATAATGATTGGTTGGATATCATACATGGTGGTTCTATAATTGCAGTCCTGACATGGAATTTTGTGTAGCATGTATTTTGTTATCAGAAGTAAGAACAGTGACTCACCCCATGCTTCTGAATAGCCACGTTTGTGAGGTGCACAAAAAGATTGTCCAGTTCACTGACACTGGCATTATACTTGACTGTGCAGAAACGGCAGAAACCTAGACGGAACCTGGAGACAAACAAACAAATACTGTATTAACCAGTGATTGTCAGTAAAATTAAACTACCAACAATAGTGCAGTGCTGAATTTGTTAGGTGTCGAACAAACATATTAGGTTATACCACGACCACAAAGAGGTTTAGTGCATATACACTACGAGGGTAAAGCCTGAGTAGTGTATCAGATAAAACAATGAGTGGGAGTGGTATAACCGGTTTGTACCACAGCAATGGAGTGTATGGCTGACCACAAGGATTGTATGGCTGACTCAGCGTGGTGTATGAGTTTTGCCACCTAGTGTATGGCTGAGCTTGTAACTTTGGTCTGCAGACCGTGCAGCTGTCGTCTGGGATATACACTGCAGGCAGTGTCTTTGAAGTACATGGCTACTGTGGTACAAACTCAATTAGTTTTTATTCCTCCCCCTTCTTAATACCCTCCTCATATGAATCTTCTACCTGAAAGACCTTTATGCTTCTATTAGGCCTTTTAATTTTCCCTAAAGTATTCGTTGTCTACGGTACACAAATTGTTTGTATAGATGGAATTTTACCAACTCCTATATCTGCTGCAATCATAATTATATCCTGGAGTGAGTACCATACCCTATTATGGTTATTGTATAAGACTGAAGTGAAGTCAAAGTTATACGCATTAACCAGGATGCTATAATATCACATCTGGGATCTATATCCCATAGAATGCACTTCTATGGAGATGTGTTTACTGTTTGTATTGCAAGCATGTATAGCTATTTGCGTTCATTGGGTTTGACTAAACGCTAAAATATCATCCGGTACTAATTTAGATAATTAAAACCCACTAATTGCCCTTGATCTGCCCACACAATCGGATAGAAGTGATTTGATGTATATCTCTGCTCACAAAACTGAGTGATAATAGAACAATAGTAGTATATTGAAATGTAGCAACAAAAGACCAACAGCCCTCAATCCATAAAAAAGGTCAATGCATGTGTGTTCATCAGAGCATACCCAGTTAGTCATTGAAGCAACTCACATGTATGCTTTGAGGGGACGATAGGAGGTGACTAAGACATACAGTCTCAGGTCAAATTTCTTCCCTCCAATCAAGAGTGGGTTTTCGATGTATCTCGAGATCACATACACTTCCTTTGTGTGAGGCACGCTGCACAAATTAAAACATGGTTGAGAACGTGAAGCTGGCCATATCATACTCTAAAATGAATAATACTATGAAGGCTGCAGAACAGATAATATGTATCTACATAATATGGCATGAGTAATGCACTAACCAAAGACGGGTACATGTACTCAGTGTTGGCACATATACCAGACAAAAGAGGTTATGTATATTTTTAACTGTCATGAAAGAGTCCAGAATGGTATGCAGGTTACCTCAAGCTCTTAGCATGCAAACGTACACCACAACTGTGTGTGGCCTCAGTCCTTTCTCCCTCTCCCTTTCCTCTCCCTATCCCTCTCTCTCTCCCTCTCCTCTCCCTCGCCCTTTCCCCTTCCTCTCCCCTCCCCCCTCCCCCTCTCCTCCACCCACCGCCTCTGCCCTCCATACCCTCCATACCACTAACACAATGCTGAACTTACACATTGCTTTTGCTTCCATCCCTTGACCATTTCTTCAGTTGAGACAATTTATTGATCAGAAAGATGCCAATACCCTGGGCTGGGTAAGAATACACGAGTATTCAGAGCTTCATACAGGATATTTCAATTGGAGTAGAAAAAGTGATGCGTGTGGAGCCACACCCTTAGGGTATGGAACTGTTTTGCCCCCCCCCCCATCATGTGATAGGCTGTTTGCAGGACTTGAAATTAGGTTAACAAATTGAATTAATATTTATTTCCAAGATTTTAGGGTTGGATATCTGTCCCCTCCCCATATAAAATGCTGGCATGAATCCACTGCCAAAAGCTACTTTTTTAAATCTGAACTTTCCTTCAAAATTCACAGACACCGATGTGGCATACCTTTTCCAGCTGGTTTCATGATCCAAGTACTGGACGGATTTCTGCGAAACTCCTCCACGAAGATGTTATAATCAGCAGGCAGCATGAATGTCACTGGAATGAAATCTGAATGGAAGTGTGTGCAAAGCATCACTTAAATCAAAGTACGCCCATTAACCACATCAGGAGTGCACCAATCAGCGTGGGAGAATGTGACTACATTAGATAGCAAACAAGGCAGCTGGATTACTAATTTTAGCATGTAATTGCTGTGTAACGTAAAAAAAAAACAGCTGCAGAGAGGAGATTCAGAGCAAAGTTGCACACAGGTAGCGATGCTTATGTACCCTAAAAGCTAATAGAAAATATCATGTTACAGGCTCATATCTAATTAATGACGAAAGGTAACTGACCAAACTGCGAAAGCAATTTACCAAGTAATGCAACAACCTAATGCCTAGGCAAGGTATATATCATTCCCTAACCAAGGTGAACGTATCTGCCATGCTCATCCCTCTCAGCCAGAGGGCTTCCATCTCGTTCCAGGTCCTTCCGATAGCGCTTAATGTTCTTCACCATGCAGTCTTTCCGGGTGAGCTCATAGTGGTTGGGGAAGTGGCTGATTATCCTGTGGAAAGAAGTGGAAGAGGAGGCTACAGATGACTACCTTTACTGAAGATGATGTAACTGTTACAGTGATGCTTTGACTTGGAGCAGCTAACTTACTGATCGTCTGACAGACGAAATCCAGCTTCAACACTGAATATAGTTCTTGCTGTATAAACACTGCACCTGCAATAAAGTAAACAAGGACAGATTCAAAAATTATTTCCACAGCGTAGCTTACAAGCTGTTAAACTTAAGGATCAACTCTGACAAATTTTGGTATTCCTATTGAACTTGCGATTTTGTAACATACCAATAAAAATTCCAGTCACCATCTAAAGTGGTTGCGATGTGTGTGGGAGGAGGATAGAGAAAGGAAGTAATACACTATTGGATTATAATTTGTCAATTGAAATAAACTTAGCCATCAATCCCAAAGCCAAGGAGTGCCTACAGTATATTGTGCAATACTGTTAATGATGTCTACGAGCTGATACTGATTTAATATTAGCGAGTAAAATTATTAATCATCGCGATAATTAGGCTCGTTCCCTTTCCTTCCCTGGCTCTTGCAGCAGAACTGGTTGTAATGGAGGCAGAGGGAGACGTAGTCCAACTCCTCCCCCTACAAGAGCGAGGCTAGGCAGCAACTAGGCGTCCAGTCATCGGTTTACCTTCGCTGGAGCCTTTACCCCAGCCCCTCTTCTCAAAGTTAGAGATCAGTACCGTCTTCTCCTGATCACTGAGCCACTTCAGTCGTGAAGCACTACCGCCGGTTGCCATGATAATAATATTAAAAATATTTAACTCTTTGAAAGCCGTCTTTGAAAGGGGCGGGGCTCGCGTGTTTCAGCGCAGCTAGCTGTGTAACTCATGCCCACTGCAGGATCTGTCATAAAGCAGGTATTCAAAATAGTAATTAATATCTTGCAGTTTGTCATGGACAGGGATGGGTCTAGTGCACATCACGCTACGATGGCACAAAAAGTTTGAGTGGTTTTGCACTTGGCACTGAGTAAATCTGGAAATTTTGCTCTCTTGCTCTGGAGCACTGTACATGGAGCCTCAGCAAAGATTAATTTAGTCAGTAATTAGTGAGCAATGATGTTATTGCGATGACATCACATGGAAAATAGTCTATTGTGGTAACTACCTCACAAGTGTGTAATATGATATCTCTGGCTTATAATATCATCTCACTAGATCTGACAACCCTGCCTGCTTTTACTTTCACAGTAGTCTATAGTTGATACACAATAGAAACAGAATTGTCATCTTGACTATAGGTGCGTGTTATTTAGTTGCAAATGATAGCACATTTACATGCATGGACACAGACAATTGACAAGATGGTGTGAGTAGGTGGAGGGAGTTGGTCAAGAATGCAGAAAACACATGGGAAAAGTCATCACTTCCAGCCAGCCATCAGCTATGCTTACTCATCTGCATCAGGACTATAATAACCATTGCTAGGGTACACTTTCAATGCATATATTAATATAAGTGAACTAGCTGTTAAATATGTGTTCCCCATTCTTGCAATTGGCCAACTCCCTCCAGATACTACTACCCAGATACTTACTACCATCTTGGCATATTGCTTGTGTCCATGCCGGTGTGATGTTTTCACTCATTTTCAACTCTAATCATGAATAAATGACTGATATATAATACTGTGTATGTGATAGACAGTGGCTACGAGTGAGTATTGGACAAATAATAAAGAGAAGAAGCTATGCAAGAATCACATTAACATCTGTGGCACCAAATTTCCATTGGAGAGTGATTGGACCCCGAGGGTGCTGACTCAATGATGTCTGGAACCGCACGACCCAAAGAATGTAAGGGGAACCACCAAAGTTCCCACACAGCTGACTAAGCAAAACCACAATTAAATCATTACTCTATAGGTACAGTACGATAATGACATTCATACAGGAAGACCTCGGTTTGGGTACGTAGCCTTGTTACAAGACAGCTGTGGCTAAAGTGTTGGTTTTGTTAACTGCAACAGAGTCCGCGTGTATAGCTACACCAAATGGCTCTACAACTCTGTATTCTATTCCTTTTGGCAGTTACATTCCAGAATTGCAAGAGTGAAGAAGTTGAAGGTACCAGAAGCAGTAGCTATTATAGCTTAGTCAGTGATAAAACTCAGCCCTCACTGTTAGAAGATGGTGTAATTGGAGAACCCCAAGGCAGCTCTGTCCTGAGTGGAGTGCAGCTAAACCCCAAAGCTGCTGCAGGAAATCAGTTCCCCCATGATGGAAACACAACTGTATTCTGCAGGACTACTGATGCTACATGTCCTCCATGGTTTGTGTCTGTAAAAGAAAATGGAAGCGTTGTTGGTTGCAAATGTGGTGATAGCTTGGGAAACGTCGTTCAGTGCAGGAGGTCATCTAGGAATAACTGCTGTGAGGCGTATTTACTTCATTGCTACTGCATGACTTACAATGAGGACACAAACACTACAGTTGTAGGGCACTGCTTACATACTTGCTTGGCAGAAACCAATGTTCGACAATGGTACAGTCAACTCCCCGGTGACCCTATGCAGCTAGATGATGCAATGTGTGGCAAGTATAACAGAACTGGCCAGCTTTGTGGAGAATGCAGAGACGGTTTTGCTCCTCCAGTGTATTCATTTCAGTTGAGTTGTGTTGAATGCCCAGAACACACAAACAACTGGCTCAAGTACATTGCTATCTCATTTGGCCCGCTGACGGTATTCTTTGTGATTGTTTTAGTGTTTAGAATAAGCGTACCTTCTGCTCCTCTAAATGTTTTTGTCTTCGCGACTCAAATTGCAGGTGCTCCACAAATCATGAGAGTGGTTGCCAGCCTACCAAGGGGTACACAGTACACCTTACTTAGTATTGCCGCTTCCCTCGCTGGTATCTGGAACCTAGACTTCTTTCGCACAGTGTACACGCCATTTTGTTTGCATCCTAATATGACAGACGTTCAAGCTTTGGCTTTGGACTACATGGTCGCAGTTTATCCTCTCATATTGATTGGCATCGTGTTCATACTTGTGATTTTACACGACAATGGCTTCAGAGTGATTTTATGGGCATGGAAGCCGTTTCATAAATGTTTGTCTCGCTTTAGAAGAAAATGGAATATTAGAACTTCACTCATTGATGCCCTTGCGAGTTTCCTTCTCCTGTCCTCCATGAAGTTTATTAGTGTTTCCTTTAACCTTCTGGTACCTACACAACTCTTTCTGAAGAATGGAGAAACTGTCGGCAGGCCATACTTGTTTTACGATGGAACGGTGGAAATGTTTAGTAAGGAGCATCGTCCATATGCAATTCTGGCAGTTACGGTCTTGTTAGTATTTATCATCCTACCGCTGTTGCTTTTGTGCCTGTATCCATGTCGCTGGTTTCAGAAATGTATCAACTTCTGTGGATTCCGATGCTTTGGGTTACGGGCTTTCATGGATGTGTTTCAAGGATGCTACAAAGACGGAACCAATAACACAATGGACTGTAGGTACTTCGCTGGCATGTATCTCTTTGTACGTTTTGTTCTTTTCGTTATTTATGCTTCAACACTCGCTATTTTCTTCTCTATTCTTGCATTGATCGTGTTAATAATAGTGGCCTTTTTAGTGGCTGCAATGCATCCAAATAAGAATGCTTTACAAAATTCACTGGATATTTTACTCATTCTTACACTTGTTATATTCAATGTGGGCATTTTAGGTACTTTTAGCTCTGTTCAACCCAACTTTTGGAAGCTCTCTGTTGCAATAATTGCAATATCTGGTTCTGTTCTGATCTTATATGAAGTAGCTCTAGCACTGTACCAGATCCTTGCTTGGCATAGATGTATGAAAAGGCCGACCATTCTCCATGGACTGTGTTGTTTTGATTCGAACAGAAATACTTCAGTGGAACCACTGCCATATCGAATGGAGAACTCTGATGAACACGCAGCACTGCTGAATAAGCCAGGACAGGGAAGAAAATAGAGGATCACTACGCTATAACTGAAGTGTTGTTTTACTAATAAATAATACTGAGTATTTTAGTTCAAATGATTGTTGTACTGTATTAAATTTGCAATTATAAAGTGTATGCACCTCACAGGAAAATAACTTTTATTTATACCGCATTTTTGTCAGTACACTGTCCGTATATGAACTTAATCCACGTTATCAATAATTGTTTCCTGTCAAAGCTGTGTACTATACTGGCTACATCTGTGTAGTAGAGAGTCATGCTTTTAACTGATCACCAGATTGTCACTGTAGCACTTTGGCGTATGGCCATGAGCTATCCATACTATGCCTGCAGTTGCAATTCAAGGGCCACCTCACGTGCAGGAATAACAAGTGGTCAGCTTTTCCTTGTTAGCTACCTTTCCCCTAATCGTTAGCTACTGCTACTGTTATAATTAGTGACTCTCTGATTAAGTTTTCCTGTGACTGGCTTCCCTAACTGAAAGTATGTGGCCATACTGGCTAGCTTCCTGGCACTAGTCAAATTATCTGAATGTGAGTGAACATCTATTAATCAAATGATCTAATGCCAAAGTATGTAGTTGCAGGAATAACAAAGTGGTTGAGTTTCCTTTGTAGATAGCAACACAGGGAAACTCCAAGTACCTTGTTATTCCTGCAATATACATAATTATACGAATGAGGTGACCCATTTAGCTAGCACCCTGCAACTGCAGTAACCACTCCAGTAGTTAAATAGTTTACAGTGTGCATATAGCCTCATTCTCAGGCCTCCTTGCCTAAGGTGGCATTTTCATTCACTCGCTTCACTTGCTTGTGCTGAGAGGCCTTGAATAATGATTTTGCATCGTTGTGTTCATCAGGCTCTACTGCCCTAATAATGGGGCAGTCGTAAAACCAGGAACTGTGGAAATAGAAACTGAAACGGAAACAGAGTGCTTAATCTCTGCCTAACTAGCAGGTGCATAGGACAGGGACGGGCCTAGTGCATATTTACAAAGAGTAGGAGAGTATAACAGGCAACAAAGCGTCCGATGGGGCACAAGATTAGAACTGAGTTGTAGTTTAGAGCTCAAATCTCCTGGACCAGAGGAAATTATAAACACCTCCATCCACCATGCATGTGCAGGTTACAGTCATGAGAACTGTCACTGCAAGTGAATAGGACTGTGAGCTCAAAAGTGGACATGTCCTGGAAGTAATATAATATAACAAATAGACTAACCAATTAGGCTCAATGTGGGCGATATTCTATAATTATATTACTGGGGTACGATATCAAAGTGTGGCATTCCCCTAAGTCCACAGATACTTTAATACTGTCAACCAGTGGGTATATTAGCTACAATTCCAGTGTATATTTTTTGCGTTATTTATTATGTGCATTAACTCTTTCCCAGCCAAGTTTTAATACATCCATAAGGCTTATGTGAATTTATATGAGCTTTTTATATTAGGTGTTAATATAAAGTACATAGTTTTCTCTATTTTATGTAGGGACATAAATGTGTCCATGGCTTGCAAAGAGTTAAAGTTAAAACTAAAATATGATACCAGATTTATCCCTCCCCGGTAGGTATAGCCATTATTAGAGATCTCAAAGGTGCTGGTGTCAATCTTTCATAATAATCATGATAGTATAATGTACAAAATATGTAATTACACTAGAGTAGCCTTCTTTCAAACTTTCCAAGCCTCTCAGCCCAAGCAAGTGAAGCGAGTGAATGAAAAATGCCACCTTAGGCAAGTAGGCCTGAGAATGAGGCTATATGGTGATGCAAATGTGGTGTAAATGAAAGCCATTTTCCTGTCAGGTACATACAGGTTATAATCAAAACATTTAATACTACAACATTTCAACTCAAATAATCATTAATAAAACAACACTTCAGTGATAAATGTATAGCTCCTTTATTTTCTTCCCTATACTGGCTTATTCAGCAGTGCTGTGTGTTCATCAGCATCAGCGTTGTTCATTCGATATGGCAGTGGTTCCACTGAAGTATTTCGGTTTGAGTCAAAACAGCACACCCCATGGAGAATGGTTGGCCTTTTCATACATCTATGCCAAGCAAGGATCTGGTACAGTGCTAGAGCCACTTCATACAAAATCTAAACAGAACCAGATATTGCAATTATTGCAACAGAGGATTGAACAGTGCTAGCAGTACCTAAAACACCCACATAGAATATAACAAGTGTAAGAATGAGTAAAATATCCAGTGAATTTTGTAAAACATTCTTATTTGGCTGAATTGCAGCCACTAAAAAGGCCACTATTATTAACACGATCAATGCAAGAATAGAGTAGAAAATAGAGAGTGTTGAAGTATAAATAATGCAAAGAACAAAACGTGCCAGGAGATACAGGCCAGCGAAGTACCTACAGTCCATTGTGTTATTGGTTCCATCTTTGTAGCATCCATGAAACACATCCAGAAGAACAGATCCACAGAAGATGCTCCTCACTAAACATTTCCACCGTTCCATCATAAAACAAGTACGGCCTGCCGACAGTTTCTCCATTCTCCAGAAAGAGATGTGTAGGTACCAGAAGATCAAAGGAAACACTAAGAAACTTTACAGAAGACAGGAGAAGGAAACTCGCAAGGGCATCAATGAGTGAAGTTCTAATATTCCACTTTCTTCTAAAGCGAGATAAACATTTATGAAACGGTTTCCATGCCCATAAAATCACTCTGAAGCCATTGTTGTGTAAAATTATAAGTATGAACACGATGCCAATCAATATGAGAGGCGATCATGTAGTCCAAAGCCAAAGCTTGAACATCTGTCATATTAGGATGCAAACAAAATGGTGTGTACACTGTACGAAAGAAGTCTAGGTTCCAGATACCACCGAGGGAAGCGGCAATACTAAGTAAGGTGTACTGTGTACCCCTTGGTAGGCTGGCAACCACTCTCATGATTTGTGGAGCACCTACAATTTGAGTCGCGAAGACAAAAACATTCAGAGGAGCAGAAGGTACGCTTATTCTAAACACTAAAACAACTTTGGTGGCTGCAAGTGATTCCCCTTACAATGAGTCAGCTTCCTTTGGGTCATGTGGTTCCTACATCATTGACTATTTAGTGGTTTACCTGAATTTCAAGTATGAGGTAGGAGTTAGGCCTCAAAGCAGGTAATGTGTTCCTTGCTAATGGAACTTGACATTCCATAGCTAGTAAGGAACAAATTACCCACTTTGAAGCGTAACTCCTACCTTCATACTCAGACTTCTCAAATTCAGGTAATCACTTAATAGTCAAAACAACTGCATATTTTTTGCAGTGATAATAATCGTAATTTATAGTAATCGTATTTGAACCAAAATAGCATCAACAATGACAAAACATGTGCATGATTTTATTTTCTCTCTCATGGCCTCATCTGATTTTATAATATTATAATCGGTTTAGCAATAATTTATAGTATGTTGGGGGGGCTATACTGATACTGCAGGGAATAACGTGGAGGTTTATAATTATAAGTACTAGAACTATAATAGTATCCTGCATGCACAGTGGCTGGCACAGGGAGTAAGACATGCTGTATCATTCATATCCCACATATTTTTTTTTTTTTCTGCGACAGAAGATAGCAGTATGACTACTTGTGAGTGAGGTGAGTTACTACCATCAGACGTATTATGATGGCAATGCTAACTCTACAGCTGTTGGGCACTTTGGCAAATCTTCTTTGGATGCCTTTCGTCACTATTGCATCACTGCAGGTGAGAATTGCCGCCGGCTTAGCTCCTCCAAAATGTTGTCATCTGCTTAAATTTTCCTTACAACGAGCACAAAACCAGCAGCACAAACAGGCAGCAAATTCCTCTATGAAAAATCTAGTGTCTATTTTCTTACTGAATCTCGCATAGGATTGGTGAAATGTAAGAAGAATACATAAAAGCGGTCATAACACAGAAGATGGTGCATGCTTAGGATCAGAGTCCCAGGATAAGAAAGCAGCAAGTGATGGTGCGATAAACCACATAGTACTTCATGCTCACTAAAACATGTCCAATTTTGGTGTTCCTGTTTCAGTTTGTGATATGTAGTCCAATGTCATACAAACAAAAGCACCTAATCCATAATTTTGAATGTGTTGAATAAGGATTTTGCGTGGTGATCCTTTTGCAGGCATACACAGATTTTGAAGTGCATTGTAATAGCCGGTAGCGGGACTACGCCAAGAATGAGCAATACAAGAAAAGGGAATGTTTGACTTTGTGATTGCCTCATGCTTTCCTTTTTACCAAGGATGAAAGTGAGTTTAGGGTTACACAGTTTGTGGATTGGGTTAGGGTTACATATCGGTGTATAGGAATGTCTTAAAGTTGTTACAAGATCACAATAGCCTGTGGGGAAAACTTGTGAACATTGTAACTAAGGGCAGTTGCAACTCTTGCTATAATTTATTAGGAAATTATGGCAATGGAAATGAAAATGAAATGTATGCACAAAATACTTTCATTATCATCATTTTATTATCACTGGCTGGACGTAATGAAAACACCAACTTCTGGTTGATAGCATACATGCAAGGAATTTCCCTGTAGACATTGCATGGCGTTTCCAATTAAAATGCAGTGATTCAGAGTGATGTACTTTGAAATCTGTAATATATACAGATGTATAGTGCAGATTTTGAGTACACAACTACAGGAGTATGATACCGTATATGCTGGCTTGTTTTCTGCGCATTTAAGAATCTGGGTGCATGGCTGAGTGAATGCATACTTAATAATTATACTATTATTAGCTAATAAAGCATAAAACTAAAAGTTTCAGTGTTCACGCATGGATCAGTCTCCTTCATGGATATTGGCACTGTAAGGAATATGCAAACATTTTCCTGTGTATGTTATCATGAATCAAATCTGATAAGTTGAAAACACTCGACTTTGTAGTAATTATCACTAGTAATTGTGAGTTATTTTAAAATGCATAACAAAGAATGTTATTATGTTCAGTAGGCTCTACTGCCATAATAATGGGGCAGCGATAAAACCAGAAACAGCGGGAACAGAACCGAAATGAAACAGAGTGCTCAAAGTCTGCTTTACTAGCAGATATGATAGTTATACAAAGGAGGTGGAGGGGTCTAGTGAGTATAATAGTTACTCTAATGGCCAAAGAGTGGAAGAGTGACTGGAGAATGCTGACAAGCACACAACAAACACCTCTCTCTATGCATGTGCAGGTTACACTCATAAAAACACGTAGGCAATATATGTAATTATACAACCATCTCTTTATCCAGGTCCATTCGTCATTATCATTGCCCCTTAACCAGTGTCAGTTATAAGGTATTGCTACCTGGCTGCAATGACCATGTATTGGTTGTCATTACCCCACATGTCACTGTACATTACATGTTTTATAATCCTTACAGCTCTGTCTCTTCGCTGTTTGTGTTTGGTTTCTTTCGAACACAGAATCCTCCAGTTCCACTCTGATTGTGTCTATTAGAAGAAGTATTATCATGCAGAAATACTGTAGGACCTGTTGTAAACACATTCATAATAGTAATTACTAGCTTGTTGTGCTGATAAACTGTAAACAATAGCACAGAATTCTTAACTGAAGCTTATGATTAACTGATACCCATGAGCTGCTGCTGCTGATGAAATTGACAAGTTGCACTAAGTATGGCTATCATTTATCATGTTATAGTAGGCTATTTCAACCGTTTCAAGAAACAATATCAATAAAGGTAACATTATACATTACCAATTATAGTATTTAATCTCTGTATTAGAGAATGATTGATTGTTCTCGAGCACAATTGGAAAAACTTTGACGATGCACACATCAGTGATTCTAAATTTTGAGCACACGTTCATGGTTAAAATGGTAAATTAAATACTTAATGCTACAGACTTTACCGTCTTCTTGCAGTGCAGATGATAACCAGGAAGACTAATAGAAATACAATGGAAGTGATGAGGAAGACACCGACGACCACTCCTCCAAGACTTCCTGGCTCAAGACAAATAGTAAGAGGTGGTGGGGAAATGGGGGAAATAGTCACTATAGACTCATTTGTTACGGTAGACTTCATGCTTTCCACAAAATAGCCTGCAACCTCGACAGCTGCAGTCACCTGAAACTGGTACTTCTGATCTGGGACCAGTCCTCTGATAATGCCGTGGGTGACTTCAGGCGGAAATACTTGAGTGGATTCATTTGGCACATTTGTGGTCCTCGTCAGTGCGTCTGACAAAGTTCTGTAATAAACTGTATAGTTCACAACAGTTATTCCTGGAATAGCTATCTTATTCCACAGCACTATAATGGTGTGAATATCTATCAGCTCTGTTTGGACGTTTTCGACCACCACTGCAAGGACAGAAAATTATTAAAGCAAGCATATCATGTCTGTATGTGTAATTATGTTTATTACAGTACAACTTGTATTTAAACATGATATAGAGACCACTTGAAAATGTAGGCTATATAATATTACAGGAATAATTTTGTAAGCAGTACACATATACAAGAGTCTACGTTGGACAGTTCATACAACCCTACTTATACTACAATTGTGTAACAGTGCTTTTCATGGTGGAAGTCTTAGCGCTGTATATCACTGTACGTGCACATGATAGTATTCTTTATAACTTACCATGTGCAATTGGTGTGCTGTACACAGTTACATCATCGCCACCTCCTGCTAATGTGTACCCACAGACAGTAAAGGTGTAGTTGCCACCTGGGTCAAGGTTAGGCAGCTCAAATAATGTATTTGTAGTATTCACTGTTCCATTTGCCAATGGCCCCTCATAGGAGACCTCATATGCAATGATGACGCCATTTGGTACACGAGGAGGATGCCATGTGACTCGTATTGCTGTCAACAGCGGAGTGGCTGATAGGAGCTCAACAGGACCTGGGACTGTAGAGCATAGACAAGGCTATTACTCTGCTGTTATTAACTGTTAAACTATATAAACATGGTACCTCTACTTTGTTATATATACCAATAAGATTAGTTTGTTATTGTAGTCCACTATCATTTTTATCATTAATACATTCGACAAGGGAGTGGTTTAACAATATTAGTAGAGTAAAATCTGAATGTTCGGGAGAAGCATTAGCAATGAGTCATGGATATTATGACTTACAGCAGTGTGCAGTCCCAGCTACAACATTGTATGCGCCTGACATTGTACTTATGGTAGCTTCTACACATGTAGTACTGAGGTTCACTAAAACTGAATTAATGCAAAAAAAGTTAGCAGTCTTATTCATTGTCTCTCCTTATAATTAGGTGACCTATTCAAGCATGAGTGTGGGGATGAGCACTTTACTTTACCACCGACTCACCATCTTCCTGTGTCTCTGTAATCACACCTTCACTAAAAGGGCCAATGTCTTCACTGCTGCCACTTCAATAGAGTAGTTTGTGTAGGGAGTCAAGCCAGTAACTTCCTTCTCCAGATCATTGCTATTCACATAAACTGCGTCTTGTCAGTAGTAACCCTCAATCGGTAGTATGCTATTTCGCTGTTGCGATGAATGCAGCCTACTGGACTCCACTGAGCAAAAATGCTGGTTGAAGATGTGGCTGTGCAGTCCACAGTTTCAGGAGAACTAGAAGGAACTGGATAATATAGAAAGTCCCTATAAAAGGAGCTCTGCATTTGATTTAACATGCAATTATCATACTAATGGATAGAACCGATTTAATAATAATGCATAATATGGTATTCAGATGGCTCTGGTTTCCTTCAATAATCCGTTTCTCACACTACCACCCATGAACCAAGTGATACCTTTCGATCCTTATTTCTAATGCAGTGGGACTTATCAGTTGGCAACTGAAACAACTCTGCCATAGGCTACCATAGTAGCCTCGTCCCAGGCCTCCCCGCCGAGCGAGCGAAGTGCTCGCTCGGCGGGGAGGCCTGGGACGAGGCTACTACCATAGTAGTCCCTGCTAACAAGATGGAACAATAACTAACAGGCTACCATAGTAGTCCGGTGCCTCGTAGTGGTCTGTGCTACTTAGTATGAACACAAACAATGTACATTGACATTGACACATTGATTACAGAATGGCAGAAGTAATAAACATTAAATTCATGCTATCCCAATTCAAATTGAATGTGAGAACCCGGTATATTTTTATCATGAACAGAGGATCACATGCAATAGACGTGACACATAGCAGGATGTATATAGAGTAGTAGGCTTGTCTGAGTTTGGTGGCAGTGTTCTGTACCAGACATGCAAGGCTCTACTGAGATAAAAGGGGTAATAATAATTGTAACAAATGCAGTTTTGGAGTACAATACTTATCCCTTGTAGTAGAATCCATCCCCTATTGGGAAAGAGACTAGTTATTACTATCTAACCTCATAGCTAGATCCTAGCTGGATGTATGCCAACATTTTATACTCCCATTAATTAAACGAGCATTAATTATATCTATATTTCAGAATGGAGATTGAATTTCTGCATAACCAAAGCAAAATATTATGAACCCCATAGAAAGCTCAACTATCAGACATAGACAATTAACAAACGTACCTGATGATAATGTGCTAATCCACTGCTCCTCGCTGTGATTTGATCTACCAATTCCATTCACTGCAACTACTGTAAAGACATAGGTTGTATTTTCCTCCAAACCCGTTACTGTACCCTGAGTACTTCTACCATCCACAACTACCATTACATGGCTCATATTTAGCTCAGCACAGGATCCTTCAGCCGGACTGGCGTGGATTTCATAGAAATCAATGATGGTGTAATCACTGTGGTTGCCTGGCTGGGCGTTCCAAGATATATCTACTGATGTTTCTGCTAGTGATGCAGATTGAATAGAAGGTGTGGCTGGAGCAAAAAAAATGGAAACACTTTATTCATGATAATTCAAAACTGCAATCCACCAATTTCTAGTGCTGTGTAGACATTCATTTAAATGTAGGAATTTTGTTTGTAAACTTTGGATAATAATTTTAATATTTTATTATACAGTAGTGTGTATATAGCCCCAATTGCCAGGCTCCATTCCCCAGCGTTTTTTGCACTGTGTAGAAAAGCAGGCTACTGTGTATATACATGCAAACTGTGGACATATAAAATTCTTTATACTCTAGGAATGAGTGTACATAGAACTTTACCTTGTATCAAGAAGCTAACAGTGGTAGGGGACGATCCTCTCTCACTTGCCACAAGACACTCATAGAGGCCTTCCAATCTCCCAAATATCCTTAGTTCGGTATAATAAGTGGCGGTCAAAGTATCAATACACCTCTGAGAGATGACATAGCGCCCGTCATCTTCTGCTACAGGGATTTCAGCCCCATCTCTTGTCCACCTCACAAAAGTGGGAGGTCCTCCGATGGAGATACACGTCAGAGAGAATAGAGGATTCTCAGCATCTAACTCGGTCAGCACTTTGAACTGGGGTTCCCCAACTCCTAGTGGAATACCTGCATGTACGTATGCATTATGTATTAAAAAAATTGATTAAGTATTTAATAATTATGGAAATAACGTGCACATGTGGGTATAGGGAAGGGGAAGCAGTCACTTAAAAACAGTCTTTAGTGTTACATATAATTTTATAGGTGGTCATTACCAGTATTAGTTGATGATCCGTATATTCCCACATAGAGGTCATCACTCTCTCCGGTGTCAAACGGAATAGAACAGCGATAGATACCTTCCATCCCCCTCTTTCTCCCATGCAATACTATAACCTGGTGAGCTCTCGAGCGATAGACATCTGCACCAGAGACGAGGTAGTTATTATGATAGCTCAGCTCCTCTCGACTGGGAAAGTACCAATGCCCTCTCTGTTGATTATCCACGGTGAATTTGTAATTACAGCAATCCTGCCAATCGGTCCAGCATTTCAGGGTCCCTCTACCCTCACGGGTGATATCCTCCAGGTTTACAATGCTGTTGTTGGAGACCACTCTGCCATTATGTGTAAGCCAAATGCCTACATTTAAAGAAAGGAAAATGTGCTTTTATAAAAGGCCCAAATGGCGCACTCTTCAGATTATTTGCTAATCGTAGCTAATGCCATGCAAAGTACTCAACTGTTGCAAGTGTGTGCTTGACTGTGGTCATCAGCTTCTCCACAGGAGAAATTTGCTACTGCAGCTCCCCTGTCATTGGTCACAATACACCGGTAAACACCATTGCATTCACCGGTAATAGTAAGTGTATTCTCATATGTAGCCAATTCGCTATCAATTAGTACTTTTGAGGAAGTATGATTATCATCATCAGGGATCTGGACGCAGTCTCTTGTCCAGAAAGTATCTGTTGCTGGTCCTCCCATTGAAGTGCAGTTTAGAAGAACTGTTTGATTGTCCAACTGCTGAAACTGAATATCTTCACCTATAAGTGGTGTACCTAGAGTTTCTGAAACAGGAGTGAAGACATGTACATTAGACTCAGTGAACATCAAAATTAATTTCAACCTGTAATACTAGATATAAGAGATATATTGGCGTGCTATTGCACTTATGACAGGGCCTAAAATATCTCTTTTCAATACTACTAGCCTAAAGCACAGGTTTGATATGGACCCTATTTAATTGGTGTGCAAGCTCATATCCGTCACAGTGCTAGGGCAGGGATCAATTTGCATGTCCCCCATTATAGAAAAACATTAAATTTCGCATGTTTCTGAGAAGCCATAATTATGTATTTGGTATTTTACATAGCAGCATGCGTGCAGAAATCCAAACACATCAAATCTACTACTAACCCAGTTGAGTCACACTACTAGCCAAATTAGAAAAACTACTAGCTTTTTGGCTGCTAGCTACTAGCCCTAATTTTAGGCCCAGACTTATGAACTATAGGTGTAGCCTCATACCCCCCAGCCTTTCCCTTTTTTTCTGTAAGTGAAAAAAGCCAGGAAGGCTGAGTGCAAAGTTGCAGTAGGTGTTAAAAATGATCAGATAATATTGCGGGCATCTATTGAGTTTCGTATATAGATTTTAGCCTCGTCCCAGGGCTTTCCCGCTCGGTGGAGAGGCCTGGGACGAGGCTATATATAGATTTACCTGGATTCGTGCCATAGATACCAATATACAATGTTTGTTGGCCTCCATCCTGTCCTGGTATCACATAGCTGTACACTCCATCCACACCCCCACCAACTCTGCTTAGGTAGCTGACCCTATCACCATTTCTCTGGATAAAAACTGCTCCAGAATTGATGGGAACTTCCGTTCCATTCGGATAGTACCAGCTACCTGAAGTGGTGGTGTTGTCGTCTGTCCAGCACTGTAATGAAGTTCTGTCAGGGATGAAGATGGTACCCTTGTCTACAATACTGTTATTGAGAAGAAGTCTTCCGTTGAATGTCATCCAAACACCTAATGAAAGTTAAAGTTGTGGGTGTCATTTGTATCTTAGTCCATAGCATATATAGCTAGCAGTTGGTATATAGCTATGAAATTTGCACAAAATACAGTACAATAATTATACTCTACCCAGTGCATACTTATGGGCTTACAGTCATAATTTTCAATTGTCAGGTCTGCACAGTTGCACACTGTTTACTGTACCGAGATGCCGCTATAAATTAATCAAGATTGCTTCCAAGGTATACTTTAATGCTTTCATTAATAGATGTAGGTTTCTGAGTTCTAAAATATTATAATGTACATGTTTAGCCTCGTTCCCAGGCATCCCCTGCACTCATTTCCTTCGTGCGGGGAAGGCCTGGGAATGAGGCTAGTACAATCATGTTTTTTTTTTGAATGCATGGTACTATAGAGGCCTATAGGGGTAACAACATGCACTGTTAACAGAAGGCATGGGAGCTCACATTCAATTTGGCTTATCACTTCTGGTGGAGGGTCATTCTCCATTAACTGAATGCTGGTGAAATTCATGGCCACGCTGGCACTGCCCTTCCCGTTGATAACAATACACTTGTAAACACCGCTGGCTCCATCAGTCACAGTCAGAGAGTGTTGATAGGTAGCACTTTCCTGATCAAGCAGCGTGAGCGATAGGACATGTTTGGTGTCACTTGGCAGAGGAACACAGTCTCTGGTCCACACCACAGATGATGCAGGGCCACCGCTTGATGTGAAGGTCAGGGTAAACATTGGAGTGATAGCATCCTCAATGGTCAGTGCCTTGAATGATATTTCTTCTGAAATTACAGGAGCACCTACAATAATGAAGTTATTGATACACATCTCGTTTGCAATCTATGAGTGCAAATAAGAGTGACAGGAACACAGCAAGCATTTGCCAGGTAGCTACACATGATTGATCATGGACAGCATATAGTCTCATTCTCAGGCCTATATGATTGTTAGCTACACTGTCAGCCTGGCACATTGAAATGCATGGATCAGTCATCCTAGGGTCAGTATGGCATTCAGAATGAGAAGATAAGGTATAGAGCTGCTGTTGAAATTGCTACAAGTTAGTGAGCTGTGTATACCCTAAATATAATTACAAGGCGCAGAAACTACACATACACTTTGCTGAGTATATAGAGCACTTGCATGTGACGTCACGACCGTATGATTATCGCTACCCTGCCATTTATGATTTACTTTCATGTGGCAAAAGTCTAGAGTGGTAGGTTCTATCGAAGTCATATATCTATGGTTGTTTATTGATCTCAGAAGTAAGGGCAGCTTGGAATCTATTTTTTAGTATGTCAACGTGGCATACTTATCACGCAGGATAAATTCAGCGAATCTGCCAGCAACAGTGTGAGTATCACAATAACTTCTGCATAGCTGCCATTTATTCTTTTTGCCACATGGAAGTGCTTAGTCACGTGTTTTCGCGACGACTCTGCTCTATACATTGATGACATCGACTACATGCATGTGGCTATTAAAAATTTGTATTAGTTACCTGAATCTTCATCATATAATCCAATGTATGCTGAATGTATCACTCCATTTTCTGCTGGTATTATGCAACGGTAGATCCCGAGTGGAGTACTGTCCAGCGAACCATTGTTGTGATACAGAGACACCATACCAACCCCTCTCTGCTGATAAAGCACTTGTCCCTCACTCTCAAAACTGATTTCACTTCCATTGGGATAAAACCACATTCCAATATCTGATCGCAGATTGTCAGAGCGACAGTGTAGAATTTCATCTTCTGTCATTCCTAGTTCATCTAGGTCCATAAAATAATGGTTCGGGATTCCGCTTTCCGCCATATTGAGATGAACCCCCTCAGTAGGGTTGTAGCTATAAAATACACAAATGTGGTAGCTAATCATAATTTACAAACCTTGGAAGCTGTAGCTAGCTAATATTGTATGATACCAAACCCACCATAGCGTACCTCCAACCGTTGTGTAACTGCAATACTAGTAGTATTGTGATCGATTCAATAGCTACGATACCCCTTCTGTTAGGGTACGCCATGGCCGGCTCCTCTGACAGCTGCGGCCGGCCGGCTTAACCAAATTGCATTACGTAACAATTATTAATCGCGCCTTATGGCGCACGCCGCAGAAGGTTAAGCCCAACCGGAAGTATTGACTCCGCCCACTTCGTTCGGTACACTAACGTAGCCCTCCTTGTTAGAACTTGGCTCTAACAGCAGTCCAATAGACAATTGTTGATTCTGTCAGTTACTAATGTGGTTGCTGGTGACCACAACAGTACTGTAGCTACCCCTGCCAGATGCACTGTTTTCGGCCACTTAATATGGAAGCAGGTGGCAGGCATTCTTGAGTATTTGTGCACCCCTTGACTGTCAACAGCATATGCAAGCTAAGGAGAATAGTTACTGGTTTTGCAATATCATAATAATATTGGTTTTAGCTACTGGCTATCGTCATCAAAACTAGGGGCTTTTCCAGTATGTTATAGGTAATACTGTAACAGTGCAGTCTGCAGGAAGGTAGCTAGACTCTTTGTCACTTTTCCTGCAAGCAAATTGTGGAAAATGTATTGCAATGGAAGTAGCCTGACATTTGCAATTACTCTACTTTCTTTGCATAAAGTTTGTCATTTTATTGGGAATGATATTGTTTTCATTGCCAATGAACTGTCCCTAATTGGTGTTTCGCTACAAATAGATTTCCTTGGCAATAAAAATTTTCAATATAGGCAATGGTTTTGCATATTATTTGCTACATATGGCACTCCATAGCCCCCTAGCTAGATCTGTAGTTACAGGCAAACAAATCAGTAAAATTACAACTTTAGCTGGTTTCAATTTTGCTTATAATAGTCAGACAATACAATAAAGCCTCTATAATTTTCTTCATTATAGCCAAGAAAATCATGTTATAAATAGCCAAGAGTCAGGTCACAATTATAGCTAGCTACCTAGGGCAAGCAAAAAGAATAATGAAAATGTTGTTTCATATATAACCACTGGTGGCAATAAAGCTAGCACCTAGCTAGCTATAATTCTTGCAAAGTCCTACTACAAGATTTGTATTACAACTACAGTCTCTACTTCTTCATAATGCTGACGATCACCAGTGCAACCAGCAGCACATCTGAGAGGAAGCATAAAGCCTGAGGAGAGGAAGAGATACCAACAGTATAGCTACTCAAATTACAGTATAGCTAACATTACGTTACTTGTAGATCTCTACACACTTATTCAATTACAGTGAAATTTAATTGTGCTGGTGTGAGTTAATGCTAGCCTTGTTCCCAGGCTCCACTCCCCAGCAATTAACGTGTAGAAAACGTTTCTACACGTTGCGAGAAAAGCTGGGGAGTTATAGCCTGGGAACGAGGCTAAGTTAATGCCTTTGTCAAAGGCATCAATTAAGTTGTCATAGAATACAGGCTGAAAATCATCAACAAGATTTATGGTAGTGCTATATCTGTGTCTAAAGCAAACATACTGCAGCGGCTCCAAGGGATGCCCTGATCCTATCCCCCTCAGAATTAGTTCCTGCTGAGAAGAGATCGTCCCAGTCCCTAGTAAATACCGCTGCCGCAACCCCACCGACAAAGTAGCCCAGGCCAAGCAGGCCACTGAAGACTATGCCCTGAAAGTGGAAAGGATAGTGTAGCTAGCTCTCGCAGTAACAGACACTGCAGCATTACACTCTTCAAATGAATTAATATACAGTGTGCCTGGCCCAAATAATTAAGCTCAGCCCGTGAGATCACTCTACTCAATACCTGAAGCTATAGCTACCCAGTCTCTGATCTCCTGACATCTATATTAATATTAAGAGGCCAGGTAAAGTAGATTCATTATTTCTTGTCAGCCACACAATTATTAACAGAATACTGCAAAAGAAGAGGAAGCAAGCCTCATGACAGTTGGGCGGTGGCGCGTGCCTCAGGTGAAGGCGGACGTGGGCGTGCATGAGAGTGGCGCAGAGCTATAGCTAGTAGTGTACTTAGATGTAAAGCACCGATGGAAGCCTACAAGTAAAAAAGTGATCCGGATCACTTCCATTGGCCTAGCACTGTGTTCTTACTGTGCATCATAGTCAAATAACTTAGCTTACCAGCTTTGGGCCCTAACTCCTATATATCTGCATACTCAGAAATCAGCAAGTATAGTCAAAATAACTACGGAATAGCTACACTGCATCGCTCTGGCTGTGGATAAGTGTCCGGGTCAGACATGATCCACTAGCAGAATCTGTCCAGCTCCGCGAATAGTGTACGGGTACAACATGCTAGCAGAAAGTGTCCCCACAGACAGAATGTACGCAAGCAGATAGCGCCCACGGGCCTAGGGTGTGCATGGCAATATTGTACAAGGAAAAGGCCAATGTACACAACCACGCATGCATGAGTTAAACAACTATGGTTCGACAGTTTGTATATGTATAATATTTATATACATTTAAAATGAAACCATTGTTTATACAGTTCATACTGTGTACGTACGTACGTACTATTTCAGAGTCATATATATACAACCTGGCAGATCACACACACAATATGTGTGTACAAACAGATACTTCTTTCTGCAAACAGCCCGCTTATAGATAGTTTGTTCAACCAGCGGAACATTTTTTCTGTAAATTTTTTGCTCCTAGGCTATTGTTTGAATTGGAAAAGAAGTTTAAAACCTGATAAAGAAAGAGTAGCTACTATTAAAAATTTAATTATGGTGGTAGGTTAGTCCAAATAGGTATTACGTGTATAGGGGTGATGATAAACAAATGGCAAACGGCCGATTAAACTCACAACAGCCAATATGATGGCGCTGCCCCTGGCAACAATACGCAGAATAATGAAAAGAGCCATGATGACAATCGCAGCTATCGCAACGAAGATGATCCATCCTGTTGCTCCTCTGGTTTCGTTAAACAAATCAAGGGACGTATTATCGGAACCAAAGGCATCGTTCAACGTTCCAACACAAACTGCTGCAGCAATGATTGCACCAACTGCAATAACCTGGGTAGGGAGAATCGGAAAGAGGCAAGTCACAAAGTGACCATCATTAGACAAGGAGAGTGATAGCATAGATATATTATCTATGGTGATAGCCTCGTTCCCAGGCCACACCCCCTCCCCGAAACTCTTTCGTAAAACTGGGAACGAGGCTAGGAGAGTGATACAGCTACTTACTGCAGCGACGGCTCGTAAAGCGATTTCCACAACTCCCTTGCCCTCCGCATCCGAGCCGCCTGTCGCAGACATGTCCAATTTAATACAAGCAACCTGGTATGTAGCTGTACTGCTGAAACTGATACTGATCACAAGGCGAGCGCTTCTTTATATCATGGATAACCGCGTACTATATTATCCATGTTTATATCTGCTGGTACGACGTACGTGTGTACGGATATGATTGGTCAGTCTATTGTTATTTTTTAAGTGCAGTGAACTTGATAGGACAGTAATTCTGCAATTCCGCTAGAGCAGAAATATTCCTCAATGCCACATCACAGCATATCTCATTTACGAGAGCAATAGAATAATATAGGAGCATATAATTATATCCTCCTGTTGCACTTCCTTAGTTAGGTAATGCGTATAAAACCTGGACTAGTACAAACGCAAAATTACAAGCGCGCGCCACTGCTCACAGTTTCAAAAAACTATCACGTGCGCTATTCGTGACGTCATTCAGGTAAAGAAACAGTATAACAGAGAGGGTCTTGTCAAGGCAGAAACTTGTAATACGCCTCAAAAGTAACGAAAATCCTTAGTTGAGGAAATAAAATTCCGGCATGCACACCATGTTCGGCTGAGTAGCGTGCTTTTACCTTTCCGGCTAGCTTAGCATAGCTATAGCTAGGCAATTGCATACCTTCTCTCGAGTTGCTACCTTGACAAGGCTCTCTACTGAGTCTCCAGCCTGCATTAAAACTATAAACTCGCCGTTTTTTACCAATCAGTTATCCCCGAAATAACGTCGCGAAAATGCACGTGATAGTTTCCGAAATTGGCCATTGGAAATTAAAAGTGGGTGCGGTTTGCCCTCAATCTTCCGCAAACTTCAACCATAGATAATATAGTTTATGCCGTTAGAACACAAAGTTTTAAAGCCACTCGTTCCCGTTTGTAGCCGTAACTCGCTCTAGTTTCAGTGCTATATAGTTGTTTATGCATGAACCTTCTTACCACTACCAGCCCCACCCCTAATTGCCGAGCAACATTAACAGTGGGTGCGGTCACGTTCTGAACCCAAGTTGCCATGGAGTTGACCTAACCAAGCATAAGGTTAACGTTGATTAGCGATGAGCAGGACCGAGGGCGTTACTCTACCCCGTCTACCGTAAGCCCTGGAGGGGCAATCTGCACTATTTACCTGCCTGGTATTGCTGGCTATCTTAAGTATGTACATACGTCTGGCATAGCGCGCGATGAGCTGGACTGCCCGGAAGGCGCCGTTTACTCTACCGCAAGCCCTGGGGCTGATCTGCCCTCCATAACTGTTTACCTAGCTGCTATTGCTAGCTATCTACGTATGTACATACGTCCGGCCTTGACTCGGTTGTTAAACTCACTTCTTTCTTGGCAGTTACCTTCCAGTGCCATTCAATACTATGCCAGAGTTACTGTAACTTGATAGAGGCAAGATATTGGATGTATTGCAAGCAAACTTTAGCTATTTTGCCCTCGGTTTCACTGTCCACAGAACATCCCATGTTCGGGTGACGAGCCCTGGGGCTATTCAGCCCCATTCTGCCTGGCCCAAGGGTGACCGCCATCGGAGAACACTCTCTGAGCCACACTACTCCGCATACGTGTAAGATATGATTGCTGTGTCTCTTGTGTCAATATCCTTTGGCCTTGTAAGCCCCCAATTTGTTAACTCAAGGAGATCACTTATGTAAATTTATCCGGATGAAGAAAAATGAAAGAATAGGCCTAAAGCAACTCTAGAAAAAGCAGAGCCCATTTGGGCTGGAGCTCCTGAGCAGAGGAGCAGTAGGCAAGCTTTGTAGCTACTAAACCTGCTAGTACCACTTGCCAGTACAGTAGGACCTAGCCAATTCCAACTGTAATAGTACACTCTATGTTTTCATGTACAAATGTTGTATACTAATTACGACTGTTACAAGTGAAATAGGAGGCTGAGTTTGAAATACCATTCTGAGTTTGAAATAGGTCTCTGGAGGGAGTGTATACTATTAGCATGTGATAGGTTGGTTTAGTGTAGTGTTATGGAAAAATAGGACTCTGAAATGGGCATTTGGTCTGCACTCGCTATTGCTTGTACAATTTTGTCAACCAAATGCCTATTTTGGAACCCAAGTTTTCCCCAATACCACACAGTCCACACTTAACCTTAACCAACCTTTTACCTAGGATGTAATTAGGTAGCTATCAAATTTGAAAGCACCTCTCTTCTGGCAGTAACTGTGAGCTGTTCGATTTTGGATTTTCGATCACATCACTAGACTTTTCGGTGGCAGCTGGGATTGAAATTTCGAACTACCGATCACTTCTAGGCTTGCAAAAAAATTAATTCACTACAGGCCATAAGCCTGCTTCCTTCCTTTACGCTTTTATTAAAGTATTAACGGATTCATGAACAAACGTGACGTCAATATACACGGATATAACACGGAAGTTTGAGATTTCCCATTTTTCTGGGAAATTACACACATGCGCAAACAGTGGATACAAGCTTAAGGTCACTCTTTTTTTGCGCTGATGTGGTCTGGGAACAAGGCTATTATTACTCATGCAAAGTGCATGTAAGCACAATTTTACTCTTTGGCTTTTAAACCAATGGACAAAACTTATGCAGTTGACGGCCCATACCAGGGAGCTTCTAAAAGTAAAGAACTGAGACAAGGTCATCGATCATTACGGTTGTTGTTTTTTTCCTCCGCAGAGGAACCCCTCGCCAGGATGTGCCTCACAACATCTACCACGACCCCGCCATGTTCGACGACGTCTTTGACAAGGAGGGGAAGCTACTGCTCGGGAGGAACACGCCCAAGTTTACAAGTCCCCTCCACACCCTCGGGTACAACAGGTGAAACCCACATTTGCGTTGCTCAATCGCACCGCTCGTTTCTAGTGCTCATATCTTATTATACAGAACCCTTAGAGCTATAGTAAGCCTTCCTTGGTAAAACTATGTGATAGACTTGTCTAGATCTCTGACTTTTTGTGCGCCACACCTTCAAAAATGGCATCCACGTAACTGCATACTTTGAACACGTGGCTTGCCTCGCAGCCGTGGAGATAATATGGGGAGTACTTTGGAAGTGGAAGGCCTGGATAGGAGGTTAACATCTCATACCAGCCGACCATTGACCAAATGGGAATTGATAAAGTGGGCGTCTAGCCTTATACCAGAAACGGTTACATGTAAACAACTAAAAAAATGATGCAATATTTATGACTGTCTGTATTCATGACTGTCTGTATTCATGCAGGAAGTAATTAACTGTTGCGTGGGGGGCATGTTTGAGCCATCTTCGGTAAACAGTCCAAAGAATTATAATTTAGGTGGCAAAGTACTCTTGGAACATCATATTTTTGAACAGTATGCATATTATTATAGTACACACACACACACACACACACACACACACATACACACGCATACACACACACACGCAAATGCACACGCATACACACACAGTCTCCACGATCCCCACTGTAAAAAGCTCTTCCTAAACAACAGAAAAATCAGAAGCCACCTAATGAACTTGGGCCTGGTGAGTTGCGTCTGTCGGTTGACAGCACACAGCTGAAGAGTGGCCTGCATGGTATCCACTGTTTACACGTGCGCTTAACTTTAATTCTCAACAATCTGAGAATTTTGGGAAATCACATTTATGTTCATGGTCCATGATACGATGATATCATATTCGGTTACGAATCTGCTATGTTTCTGTGTCACAAAACTGTGAAGTGAAGGTAGCAGGCTGTCAAATCTCCTTCAGCTCTCCACTCACTTTAAACATATACTCCCTTCACACTACCCCTTTTCCATGTGACTATAAGATCATTGACAGACTCATGCACCAACCCTTTTTCGTAAATTTATTCATGCATGCGCAAACATTGGATACCAGGCCACTCTCGGACGAATGTGTGTCCCAGAAGTTGCTATTTTGTAGCCAGACATTTGGTCAGGAGGGGAGGGGTGTGGGTGGGAGTACCAAGTCTTCTCGTGATGAAACATGAAGTGTCAAGCAGCCTTTTCATTGGAATATAATGTACTAGCCTTATGGGGGCAAGATCATTGGTATTTTAATTATATATCATCAATATACATAGTTCATACTGCTCCCCAAAAAGCTAGTATACTATGGCATGCGGAATTGTCCATTCCAGACCTTGTATTGTAAAAGGTGGAGGAAGCCTATAGAAGAAGCAAGGCTTATTTGGCTCCCGGTCCTACAGATCACAGATGATCTTCGTGTGGTGGCCAGCACCAGAGAGCAACGTCAGAAGATCAGAGCCCACGAGCTACTGGAGAGGAAGGAGCAGCTCATCCAGGTACGTGGGTCATGTGGGTGGTACACTTTATCGTGGCTAATGTTTATTGCAAGTACCATTATTACATGCGCCTGCTCAGACATATCTACATGCACCTTAATAGGGGCCATGCACGTACATGTACGTACCTTGCTTGGAGAAAGAAACAAGACTGATATTTCATATCTAAAAACCAGCCGGGTGTTTTTTTTACATAAATCATTCAACTGAAGGTTGTGCTCAGCAACGTACAGGTCAGTCTAAGCTAAATGCAGCTGTAGAATGGATCAGCTTGGCTAGACACTCTCATCATGCACAGCTTCCAGCGAAAGTGCTGACACAGTAAATTCTTACTCTGAGAGCAAAAAGCAATGCTGTAGCAGCTTACTGTGCGTCATGAGGTACATGCAACTTGACATGGATGAGAAATACAATGTATGACTCTAACAGACTTCTTAAATAATAGAGACATCTTACCAAAGCCAGCAATGACATCCATATCCTAGAATAGCTACCGCTTTCTGGCTCTGTGTGTCTCAGTATTTGTCAGCCACTGTGTCCTTCTCTCCCCAGAGACTGGAGGAGAGAGAGACACAGCGTCTTGAGAAGCTGCAGCGTCAGCTCCGTCTACCGAAAACCTACCAGGAGAGCCTGGTTCGCCAGGCGGAGAGGAGAGAGAAGGAGGAGAGTGTGAGGAAGATGAAGCTGGAGAAGATTGTGCGGGCAGAGCAGGTGTGTGTGTGTGTGTGTGTGTGTGTGTGTGTGTACATGTGTTTGTGTAGTGTGTATGTGTGTGTGTGTGTGTGTATGTGTGTGTGCATATGTGTGTGTGTGTGTGTGTGTGTGTGTGTGTATGTGTGTGTGCGTATGTGTGTGTGTGTGTGTGTGTGTATGTGTGTGTGTACATGTGTTTGTGTAGTGTATATGTGTGTGTGTGTGTGTGTGTATGTGTGTGTGTACATGTGTTTGTGTAGTGTGTATGTGTGTGTGTGTGTGTGTGTGTGTGTGTGCATGTGTGTGTGTGTGTGTGTGTGCATATGTGTGTGTGTGTGTGTGTGCATATGTGTGTGTGTATATGTATGATCCAGGCATATGAGTAAATACACTACCAAGGCTAAAGATTTATTTAATTATGGGGGGGGGGGGTGTAACATATTTGGTATAAAGGATGGGAGGGGTGAGAGAGGAGTGAACCTATACTATCGTTACCCTTGGGTTAAAACTAAGAAACGCATGTGAAGCTCCACTACTTTCAGTTTTTGCAAGGAGTTATGGCCAAAAGAAAACTATATACATTTTATATGTATCTTTATGGGACCCCATCAAGCAAGTTCAAAATGGGGTCTCTGGCAGTTACATGGGTCATGTTTGCGATATTAATGTAATGGTTCATGTTTGCGATATTGATTAATTATCATGACTTTGGAGTACATCATTGTGTTGCTCTCCTTCACTCCGCCCCCCTTGCTGCTCAGGAGCAACAGGCCCAAGCCCAGCGCCAGCGGGAGGAGAGGCGTCGCAAGCTGCAGAAGGCCCAGGAAGAGGCCAAGCTGCTGGAGCAGGCCCGCAGGAATGCCGCCAGAGCCCAGCAGGAGCTGACCGAGATGGCGGCCTACGAGAGGCAATACGGGAAGGTAGGGTGAGAATGGAGAGAGGGATGCAATCTCAAACCTGGGTTCTTGTTATAAAAGCTCTCTTCCGAATTGAATCCTGCTAGATTTTCTGAATCCTCTCTTGAACATAGCTCCCGTTTTCACTATTGGTGTATTTATGTGTGGTAAATGCTATTTTAGAAGTGCCTAGCTCCAGTAGGCAGATTGATATTGAGGTTGGGTCAGTTGTGAGTTTACGTATCTTAAGACTCTTGCATTCCTTTTTGGTGAAACTTATGTGAATGTTTTCCCCTCTCTTGCAGTATGGCTACCAGGTTGCACAGTGGCACAGAGATGCAGATAGGATCCACAACAGGTTGAGAATTTACGTCCATCTCTGATTAGGCCCTCCGTGTTATTATGTATGCATGTTGCTTGTTGGGTATAGGATGTAATGTGTGGGGAGGGGACTGGAAGTGGTGTGAAGTTTGCGCCATATACTTCTGAAGGTAGTAAGCACAGAGGGCTACATGTAGCTTTTACTTCCTGGAAATGGCATGTGGAGTTAAGATTTTATCCTGAGATCTGTATGTGAAGGATATTTAGAATCATAATGCACACATGCACACACACGTACATGCACAAATACACACATGCATACACATGCACATGCACACACACATGCCTACACATGCACACACACACACACACACACACACACACACACACACACCTTCATTCTAACATATACAGAATGATAATCATGGAACACAAGCACTGGTCGAAAATGAGGAAAAAGAAGTGGCTTTCGGAGGTACGTATGCATTTCCGTTCACCATCTACTAATTCCCAGACTCTCTCTTCAACCCTTCATCACGACATAGCTAGTGGGAGCCTAATGGTGAGACCACTGTCTTATGCAGTCCTTAGAGTCTAAAGCGCAGTGGGACCACATAGTACCAGACATCAGTGCTGCAAACAGTATATATGTCACGTAATATGTTGTGCTGAGAGTTGCACAAAGCCAGAGTCTGTGGGTTATATTCTCCATTATTGAACCCCCTCTCTCTCTCACACACGCACACACACACACACACACACACATACATGCAGTCATACCCTCCCCAGCACTCACCCCAAGCCACCCCTCCCCGACACTCACCTCAACCTACCCCACCCTCCGGTACAGCTGATGGTGAGGGCCTGCTGGAGCACCCAGCGGTGGTATTGAGGACGGAAAAGGCTAAAGGGAAGATGCCAGCTGAAGTATCTGCTGTTCGAGAACCAGACAAGGTAGCTAACGTGTTTATTACATAGATGCACTAATACTAGCTACATATATGTATGTATGTACGTATACAGAGAAGGGTTTGCCTCTGGTGCTGCAGAAGTTTAGAACATGCAGATGCAAAATATTTTCCACCTCTGGGGTGCATATAGTTTCGAAAGGAAATTGATTGATCTACAGCATGACAAAGCCCGTTTTCACCATTTTAGCTGTATTTGTGAATTACAGCTACTTTCATTCAGTAGACTAAGTACTAATGTGAAAGTGTTGCAACTAGACTGTCTGGCTTACTTTTTTGTCAAAAATTGAATTCCTTAATGTTCCTAGCAACTGTCGTCCCATTTCCGTAGGATGGACCAAAGAAGCTCCCAGAGGAAGACGTCCGGCACGATGGCCGTGATATAGTATCCCCTTCGGAAAGTGAAACTATAGCCGAACCACCAGACGTTAAGGAGAGCTCAAGAGAGATGGAAGCGGAGGTTAAAGTTCGTGGCAAGGTGGAGGCAATCACCGAGGACAAAGCTGAGGCTAACCAACTGAAAAAGAAAGTAGAAGCAGCACTTGCTGAGCCACCAGCTAGTGAAGCCAAAGAGGGGGCTCCCCCAAGGCAAGAGGCGTTCATTGTACTGACCCCCGAGCAGGGGGCCCAGGAACTGGCTGGGATCTTGGTAGAATTCTTAGCAAGGTACACTCACAATTATAATGTTATGTGTGCTCACTATTGGCCCCTCTCCCAGGCTCCGCTTCTCTGAGCTCGTTCCCAGCCCCCCCCCTCCCCACGTAGTGCTAGCGACAACAGCTGGGGACAAGGCCTGGGAACGAGGCTATATACCAGTTCTCATCTGTTTTTGCATAGTATTGTGTGTCAAAAAAGCTGAGGAGGGAGCTGGGAGTGAGGTTACATTTGCTTCTTGTGTGTACATATTCTCTTGTCACTACATACATATGTGTACGCATATACATACATAACGCATGCACACACATGCATACATACACGAATACACACACACACACACACACACACACACACATACACACAGTGTTGATAGCACCCAGTCAGGCTTCATCTCCACCGACGACTTTGCCCAAGTCCTTAACTCCCGAGACCTAGGCCTCCAACTGGACGAGAACGAGCTACTCCACATCGCGGGACAGGCTGATGTCTACGGCAATGGCTGGGTGCCGTATTCCCATGTGGCTCCCCAGCTGCCGGACCTGCTCCTCAGCATCTACAGTGAGAGAGCACAACAAGCCACTGTGAGTGAATGGTGTTGTCACGTAGTGTTGTGTTTTACCAGTCGGGTGGTTCTGAGGTTGCTTTATATTTCCCACATCTGTTTGTTTGTTTATTTGTCTCTCTGTTCGTCCACGTATCACGTGTGCTACGTTACATTGTTACATTACTGTGCCGCTATGAGCCCATGTCTGGTTGATAGGTGTTGTGGAACAAGATTGATATTTCACATCTGAAAGCCAGCTGGACATGCTGCACATAATTCATTCAACTGAAGGCAGCAACAGGTCAATATCAGCTAAATGCAGCTGTAGAATGGCCACCAAAAACCTGGAGCTGCGAGACTGGGAATGTGGCTAGGTTGCCTCATCTTGCACACCTTTTACAAAGGTTTTGAGTCAGCAATTTTGTAATGCACTTCCAGCAGGAGTACTAATTTTTTTCGCCATCTAGACAATACGAAACTGACTTAGCTTGACATAGGCTGGTAAAAAGAGCTTATAGCATAAAACTGAAAGCCTGTCTTTCCCTCGTCTCCCTGTGTAGCAGCTGTATGGAGCCTACACAGAAGAGCAGTGGTGTCAGATCTGTCTCCCTGAGGGAGCCATGTGCTACTTCAACAAGTTCACCGGGGTCATGCAGTTCTCTCGACCTGAAGACTTCCGACCTGCACTCAAGGTTAGGAACCACGTTCAGTTGCAGACCTTACCTTATAGATACATAATATTATTATATTATGTTACAGGGGTAGCATAATACCTACCGTATTTACTTGGAAAGTACACAAGGATATTGTATGGTACAATGCTGGTCATACCTGTACGTATATGGCTTGTACAGTTTGGTGAATATGTCAGAGTAGGTGTGACCCGGACGTCATGTGATTTTTTTACCCCAACAACGTTTAGCGTTGCTACATTATCACATGAATAAATTTAACCCTTTCGTCAACGTAGTATTTTTGACCATGACAAAAGACATATCCGCCTAACTGTGTACCTAATACTGCCAAAAAACTCCATCTCCTAACAAGTATATGTGCCTTTAGCCAACAAATGGGAAGCCAAAATACTTTACTTACTCACGAATTTCAAATTTGTTTGTTCATGTAAACTGCTATTGTACTGGTTGCTCTTGATGTTGATCAGTAATAGAATGTCCTTATCATTGGAGGAATTGTATTACCATGTACAAGACTATTCACTGTATGACTTTCCTTCGTTCATTCAGGATGATGTATTTGAGGACTCCATTGTTGACTTCTTTGAGACTGCTGATGTTGACAGAGATGGCATTCTGGAATATACCGACTTCTATTCGGTTAGGAGAATATGTACACTATAGCTATAAATTATTGCTGGCGATGCATAAATACTGCACTCACATACTATTAATCCCCCCCCCCACACACACCCACATCCACACACCCACATCCACACACATATGCACATCCATGCACTTACACACACACACACACACACACACACACACACACACACACACACACTCAAACACACACACACATGCACACACACACATACACAGCTACTGGTATCACCAATGGTCAGCACTCGCATATACAGCAACCAGATGGAGGAGCTACTGGAGTTGTTTCAGTCAAACTCCGCGGATGGGAGGATGGAGCTCACAGAGTTTGCTCCAATTGCAAGAGTTCTGCTGCTCATGGTCTACCAGAATGCCTACCCAAATATTGTGAGTAGTATTTCCATCAAGAAAAGGCTTTCCTCTTATGTGGCTATAAGAATGACTTTGAATTCAAGCACTCCTCCTACCGAACATCCTTATTACGTGCATTCTTGTATTCTCTCATGAACTACCCACTATTCTTACTATTTATCAATTATTCTCTGGCATATCTTATCTAAAATGACCTGTAGACGTTATTCAAAACAGGTTAGCATACAGTATGACATAACTATTAGTGTATGCTGAAAACAACTTAGGACAGGAATCAAGCGTCAGTATAACAGCGATAATTATTTCGATGTTCGCATAATTATTTTTCCAGCATTAGTAATATTATTGTCACCTTGTTATTTTAGGAGGAGTGGATTGAACTTGAATCGAGAAAATGTGGTCCCTTCTGGTTCAACAAGCTCACGGGAGAAACCTTTGTACCCCAGTCCGAGTCTACTGGGCCCCAGCTGTCGCCAACAGGAGGTGAGGATGCTGGTAGCCATGGCGGACAGACAACAGAGGAGACTGAGAGGAAGTCACGTTCAAAGTCCAGGAAAAAGAAGGTGCTGTCTTGTACACACACACGGTACACAACAGATTTATAGCGCTAGCATCATGCACGTACGTTAATGTATGTAGTGGTGGTCATCTATTTTAGATTTTTAAGCACGTCTAAGAGGAGCACGTCACATGCTGGCCATTCAGGCCTCAGTGTGTACAGCCAACCAGCAGTTTAGTGCAATCACCATACAGCAACAGCAGACGGGGTTCTGAGCTGATATGGGGACTTAATAATGCAATATGCTTGTAAGGTCCATCTAAGTCTGGTAATTGACCTGCAATGGTTGCAACCAACTCGCTAATGCATGCACGAAAACATGCATTGATATGCTTTAGAGAAATGGCAGCAGACCTAATACCAGTCCTAGTTGACCTTGTTCCCAGGCCCCACCTGTTTCGCTTTAACTACTTGTGTAGCTATAGTATATGAAACGCTCATGAAAGCATAGGAACATATAATCTGCAGATTCCATAAGTCCTTTGTACCCTGACTCATTACACAGAAGCGAAGCAAGAAGAAGACCCCAGAAGAGGAAGAGGAAGTGCTGTGGCACCAACCGAGCCAGGGTCCTCCTCCACTGAGGAAGAGATCGTCTCATTCAAGAGAGGGCTCTCGATCGCAGGAGGAGAAAGAAGCGGAGCCTCGTCTCCTGTCGCCTAGTTTAAAACCGGAAAGAATCGGAGAAGAGGTTGAAGGGTTACTGAATACCAAAACTGAAGAAGTGGTGCAACTACCGGAATATGCAGACAAAGGTATTAAAATAAGCCTGTGGTGCTATGGTCAGTCATATTCTTGCTGAGAGGCAAGTAAGATATTTAGTACAATAATTATTAATGCCATATACATGAGCAGGGTTTCTTTTAGGGGGGGGCAGGGGGGGGCATTCGCCCCCCCTTAAAAACTTTTTGCCCCCCCTTGGAGTTTTCAAAGTCCCAGTTTTTAAAACAGTAGAGATTATAGAGACATATAGTACATGCAAATAACATCTGTCCACACATCTAAACGGCAATTCTTCTAGGCTTTCTATTCCATATATCTACAATATTTTCTAGATCGTTATCAGTAAGTTTTTCTGGTGACTCGATTGCGATTTTACCCCCCAGATTGGCCCAGATTGCGTCAAAATCAATCTCAGAGGACCTACAAACCAAAATTTTTCTGGGGCCCCAGACCCCCCTAAATGCCGCGCTGTCGCGCGCTATTCAGTCACCCCCCAAAATCTTTTCTATGTTCTGTTTTGCCCCCCCTTGTGATATTTTCTAAAAGAAACCCTGATGAGGGAAGGGCATTCCATTGTAACACACATGTGGAGACTTATATACCATTGGGAATGGCACCTCTGACTTATACCCTATTCTCTACACTTATTGCTGGCTGTAGACATTTTTGTCCACTGAATCAGCAAAATTTGGGAATGGAGGCCTTAATTAGCTTGCCAATTTAAGTGAATTTAACATATTCATGTAATTATCTAGCAAACCAAATCGTTACTCATGGCTAGCTCCATTGCCATGCTTTTCCATCGATCCAGGTTTTAGCATGCATGCTTCCTGTATGATTAAACTTCTTCAGCATTTAAAAAAAGAGCAAAAAAACAAAACTTGGACCTACACAGCTAAAGTACTTGTAAGCCTATTCACCTATATTATAATAGATACGTATTAAATTTTTTGTTGCAGGCGAAGAGAAGCCAATTCGGACCATAGCAAAGTTTGAAACAATTCCCGAAGAAGATGAGGAGGAAGACTCGGCAAATGGTGCTAAGAGTGCAGATATTTTTGAGGCTGATGATCATTCTAATGCAGCAGCAGGTGAAGCAGAATCCCAAATGATAAACACTGTCCTTAGCCAACGCGATGAGAGTTTCAGTGATGAGCGACAGCTGGAGGCTAGCAGGAATGAAACCTTACCTGATACTGAAAATGCCTGTGATTTGGACGATCGGAACGTTGCATCTCACCAAGTGACTGTAGCAGCAGAAGTGCATCCCACTGAGCAGACAACAGAAGAAGCACCAGTTGAACAAGAGAGCCACAATGGGATAGAGCCACAAGTTACCGAAGAGAAATAGCAAACTTTCTTGGGAAATTAAAAATACGATATGGCATTATCATTTAATGTGCTATCAGTGTCAAATTATTCTATTTTTTTTAGAACTGCATTATAACAGGTAGCTAAGGTAAAGCATAATATTATGCGATACTATATGCGCAGTGTATTTCTAACTTCAACTTTTGTATTATTATGATCATCACTTCCGCTTTGAATGACATTAATGTTCCAAAGTTAGTGGGTGGGTCTTCGACGTCGACACGACCTGCTTATTACTATAAACCATGCTTGGAAGAATGGAGATTGCTGCGTTGGTAGCTGCGCTACTTCTGCTGGTGGCCAAAGGTGAGTTGGTGAGAGTTAACTCTGGCGTGTCTCATCCATCGGCTAGTCTCGCGTCGGCGCGTTGGAGCGTGAACGTCACGATTAGAGAAATCCGAGTATATGCTGACACTACCAAACTAGTATTAACTAAAACAACACTATACCAAACATAGTGAATAATACTTTGTGATAGTCTCCACGGCCTAACGGGTTTTTCATAACCTACTATAGGAGGAGGGTAGCTAGTTTCAACTGCTCATTTCGTAAAACACGCTTGAAAGGCCGATAAAGTACTCTTGGGTCAACTAAAGAACACGATTGGGCATAGGATTTGGGTTAGGGTTAGGTTATAGTTAAGCAATTGTGTTGCTCAGTTGATCCGTACTCTTGAATTCTGCATGATATCGATGAAAATAAATTTGCCAAAAAACTCCATTCGTTTTAGCTGGCCTCTCTTTCGCATTGTATCGAATAAATTGGATTTCTTAGTTAGCTTGTTCAGTACCACCAGAAAGATTGCCTACCGGACAGTTACAATACAGCATGTATTCAACCATCTAGCCCCATGAACTATAGCCTTTAGGCTAGCCACTACCCTACTTGTTAGGTCCCTAGATTTATTGGCCTCTGTAGCAGAGATCAGTTGTTAATCAAGATATTATCTATACTGTGTAATATCTGGCCCTGCTGTGGCTGGACTGGTAGCTAGCTAGCATGCAGGACTAATTACATGGAGGAGTGCTCATGAGTCTGGTGGGGACTATGGGCTGCTTTCTGTGCCAGGCATATGCATAGGAGTGCACGGAACAGCAATTTTAACCTCCATATCATCCAAAACCCATAGCAGTCATCACTACACTGAGATTATTAGTTGAATTGCCATGGATATCAATCGGGTTGATATCTTTCCTGAACCCAACCGCTGCTGAGCTGAAACACACATCTCAGAGTTAACGTATTCATCTTTGAGATATGACTCTATAGAGAATATATTTGGAATGTACAACATACCATTTTTGGTGAATGCTTGCCAAATTCAGAAAACTTTACTAGTAATCATTGACAGTAGGTCATGTGTGCTGATGACATCAATGGAAAGAAATCTATGAATGAACGTAGCCCAAATTACGATGCATTCCTCCTTGTGCTGTATTTGGACAAGTTCCCATTACCTATTCACATAGCTATAGCAAGACCTTGACTCTGAGCTGTTTAATTTGAAGTGTAAACACCCCCAACTCTCCCATATACAGTGGAGCAATGTTATAGCTTCCTTTTGAAACTTTTTCTTGCATAAAACATTGTGAGTGTATACTACAGGCATGCGTCCGTATATAAAAATTTATCTCCGCTCAGAAATTGTCTAATTAAGGCAATTTCCCTTATGGGGTGGTCTTGATTCACAGGATACTATATGCAGTATCCATCTCGATGATGGGTTGGTAGCTGAGATTGTTTGCAGGAAGAGTGAGCCTGGACACTGCAGACATGCAGCTTTCGATCTGTGCCAAACATATGAGGTAGCTAATGATCTGGTTTGTGCTTCTAGCTGATAATATAATTATTATGATTAGTCAGCTACTGTTAAGGGGCACATCAAGCCAGCAAAGCTGGAAGGAAAGGGAGCACAACACTAAGCATGTGTAGTCCATAGCTAGACAGTGGTGGCCATATGTTACTGAATAGTAGTCACTCCAGGAAGTTCAGCCACATGTCAATTGTTCTTTAAATTACTGTCTGCATTACTGGAAATTCTGTATATTTTCTAAACATGCATACAGCTACTACATTTATAGTGGCAACTAAAATTAGTAATCCAGCCACCATGTCTGTCTCTAATAGTTACATATTAAGCCAGCTCAATGTACTCCAGTAAAGAAATATGGCACACAAACCTTTGTTGGTAGCAGTATGTTTCCAAAACTGTATCTCTAGTAGTTACATAAGCCAGCTCAATGTACTCCAACAAAGAAATATGGCACGCAAACTCTGTTGACAGCAGAATATTTCCAAAACTGTATAGGCTACATTTGTGATTACCATTTGTAGTCATTGGAATTATTCACGGTAAGAGGGCTGTTATTTGTTGTCATTGCCATTATTATATTCATGGTAAGGAGCTGTTAGTAGTGAAGTCATCATACCAAAATTACTATTCTGCAGCTAATGCTATTATTAGCCTCGTTCCCAGTCTCCACTCCCAGCATTTTTTCGCATATTGTAAAAAAAAAAACATGCGAAAAAAGCTGGGAGTGGAGACTGGGAACGAGGCTATACTATTATCAGAACAAAATTTGAGATAGGCCTAGGCTGATCTTTTTAGAAGAGGACAGCTGATGATGCATAATTCATCCGTAACTTTGAGGTACCAAATGTTGTAGAAACAAAGCTATATAGATGTTATACATGAGTGACACATGTAACCATATATCTCTGGCACCGACTGTGATACAAGACGAAATGCTTCTGTTAATACTACCAATCACAGTAAAAGTATGCAGAGGTCTTGACATTTGTTGTACCATATACACAGGTAACTCACAGTGTCCGCAGGGTCTACCTCTGTTTGGTGACCGAGACCCACACAATGAGCTTCCAGACAAGATTCAAGCAATTTTGCCGACATACACCTTCACCTGCAGTGGTCAAGTGATTCAGTGGGGGGCATGTGTCCAGCCAAGAGGGGGTAATGAAAGATATGACATTTACTTTCAAGTGTGGCGGTCGACAGGAGTTGATGGGTGTTATTCCATTGTGGGTTCGAACTTTATTTCTAATGGAGATCCAGACATTCCTCGAGGGTGTATAGTATTTGATGTGCCAGTGGACCAGCGTTTCACAGTGGAGGCTGGAGATGTTATGGGGTTCTACTCTGATCATAATAGAAATAGTGGTGGGTTAGAGGTGGACACTGACGTTGACCTTGATGTGTGGTACCGTACTCTCTCAAATCCAACTCTGAGTGATTTAGAAGACGGCTCTCTTTGCATCGGAGCCGATCAGGATTTAAGCACACTGTCTAGCGATAGTGGTGCTCCAATATTAACAGCAGTGGTCGGTAAGGATGAGTGAAAATGCATTTCATGTACTGCCTAGTTCCATGTACGTATTTGCATGTTGCTTTCATGACTTTGGCTAAGAGTAGACAGTAATTGCTGACCTACCCATTATACCCTGCTAGTGAACTACGTGGAGAAACTTATGGAAACCAATACGTATCACTTTACAGTAACCATTAGGGAAGGGTCAAGGAATGCTGTATATACTATAAGTTTCTATGACATTGTATTGCTATCTCATAGCATATAGATAGTATAGTAGAAGTCCTTCTACTCTACTATCTATGCTTCTGCAAGCTTTATTATTCTGGAAAACTGGATATTATTGTACACATGGTGTTGAAAGTGCTCCCTTTCAACTAGTAGCTAATGCTTTTTGTATAAATATAGTTAACATGATTGCTGTAATTGTTTGGTTATTATACATGTGTCACCTATATAGCCTCTAAAGTCACAATCTCTCATTTTTATGTAGATAATTTACAGTGTCTGTCCAGTGTACCTCTTTTTGGCGATCGAGACGGTGTCTCTGAACTTCCAGATCGTATCCAGGCTATTATACCAGCATACAGCTTCACCTGCAGAGGACAGATTGTTCAGTGGGGGGCATGTGTGGATCCTCACAATGAGAATTATGACATCTATTTTCAGGTTTGGAGACCAACGGGAGCCAGTGGTTGTTATTCCCCTGTGGGTTCAAACTTTGTTAATAATGGAGACCCAGGATCGGTTCATAATGTTCGACGATGTGTTGTACTGGATGTGCCTGAGAATGAACAGATAACAGTGGAGCCAGGCGATGTTGTGGGGTTTCACTCTACGTATGCTGATGATGATGATGATGATGATGATGATGATGATGATGATGATGATGGCGGAGGAGTGGAACTGGATGAAGTAGCAGATCATGTTGTGTGGTACAGTAGTCAGAATAATCCGGATACTAATCCTGTTTGCGTTGGAGCAGGTGGAGACCTAAGCAGTCAGCGTAATAGTGGTGCTCCAGTGATAACAGCAATGATTGGTAAGGACTGGATACATATATGGCAAGAGTAGTATATACATTTTCTCAACTATAAGAAATATAAAACTAAAGACCACAACCAAACGGGGTATAAACTAATAATTATAGTACTTGCTATTTCAGTAGAGAGAATATACCTGAACAAAATGTAATTGAAACACATGTAGATAGACCTACAATACACAAATGTGTACTTCATGAAGGCAGTAAAACCAGAGGTAGTGGTTGCTAACACAAAGACTCAGGTTGAGTATCTCAATAAAGCACCCTGCTGAGTTGGCCCTCCATAATTTTTTTTAAAGCTTAAGGAAGTTGTAGTATCTTCGAGCTTAGTAAAATTGCTGTTACAAATCCCCATAGCTGCAGACTGCGGCAACCTCATAAATCCAGCAAATGGCAACGTAGCGCTGACTTTGACTACCTATGACTCAACGGCAGATTACTCTTGCAGTGATTCAAATGTTCTTGTGGGAGATGCTGTGCGCACATGTCAAGCAGATGGTATGTGGGATGGTACAGCCCCAACGTGTGGTAAGTTATACCTACAGTAATCTACAATTAATTCAGTGCACACCCTGAAAGCTATACAAGCACTATTGGAATTTCTGAATACCATGCTCCTATTGGGTAAATTATAACCATGCAATAAGCTCAAGCTAACTGGTTATAACTGACATTCTACCCCTAGACTCGGTCATGTACGTACAGTCTGTGATGATGACATGGTATATAGGCCCAATGATGATAGGACAGTAAGGCTATAGACAGTAGGATACTAGAGCCATAGGTCTGGAATTCATAGGACGATAGGACCATAGGACTGAATATAAAACAATGTGGCTATAGGTGTGACTTTCAGGGCCACCACACATAATATAGTTTTTGTGCATTCAGTATTACATCATTAATCTGTTAGTACTGCATATAATTTCTTTTGCAGAGGAAGTGTGTAATGCACTCACCAACCCCATGAATGGAGAAGTGACATTTAGCAATGAAAGATTTGTTGGCTCAGTGGCAACCTATAGCTGTGACGTGGGATTTGATCAAGTCGGGAGTGAGACACGTACCTGCCAGTCGGGCACTGGGTGGTCTGGAGTACAAGCATCCTGTGAACGTAAGTCAATGCATATCTGCTGGTAGTAGATATGTATATTAAACGCTATAGGATAGAAACATTAATATGCTCACAAGAGCAGCTTAGGTTTGAGTTTAAAACTGTGATGAATTAAAATTAGGTCTACATAATGTACCTGTACGGTCATCTGCACATGCAGCTGTGGACTGTGGTGACCTTACCAATCCAGCAAATGGTGTGGTATCTGTAACTCAAACCACATTTGGCTCAACAGCAAGCTACTCTTGCAGTGATTCAAACTATCTCCTGATTGGAGATGCTACGAGAATGTGTCAGGCTGATGGAATGTGGAGTGGTGATGACCCTACATGTGGTGAGTTGCAGCACTGGTATAATTATTTATTTTAATGCTTTCCATGACTAGATACACATATCACAACTGCATTGTAAAATATGTAATGACCAGATTCTCTGAAAACATAATATTTCCATGTTGATACGAATAATATGAATCATTAACCAACAGATCTACACACTACATAACATAATTACAATCGACTCACTACTTCGATAAGAGACTCTGAGGTTGATTCTGCAAACTGTAGTTTCTTAATGAAGAAGCTGCATGCAATGGGCACTATTTCGCCTTGCAGACTCTCCTTTGTACTGCCTCCACTGGAGTTATGTGCATGTACATTTAAGCCACATCCGCTACATATATAGCTCATAAGTATCTATAGAAGATACCCTCATATTTGATTGGTATTGAAATGTTAACGGTACGATAATGCCATAATAATTAAAGAGTAACTTTAACCAACCTATGGTTAGTTCAGTTGTAGCTTCAGTATCATGCTTACAAGGTGTAGCCTACTCTAGAAGATGAGGACTGGACCAGCAATCTCTGAAACGTGTCTTGCACTGGGCCAAGTTATACAGCATTCTAGCACTATATAATTTAGTGAAAAAAATGTGGGAAGAGTTCTGTGAGTGTAGTAGATTTTGGATTATACTATTGTAAGAATAAGGGAGGGGTTTGTTGGAATGTACACCTTCAGACTGGGAGTATGAGCTAGGGATTTGGTGGAGTTATAACCATGTAACGTAGTCTCGATTCAGATGCCGAGATTTTATCTCACTAGCAATGTTGGTAGTAACCTCCATGGCTGTGAGGTAAAATCTGGGCGAGGAAGGCTTTATGTAATACCTTTTATTCCTGCATTTTATTCTTCCACTTGTAACCTGCTGCTACTAGAAACATGCATCCCCACATATACGTAGCTACTATACGTGTCTTTGCATGCAACTGATGTGTACAGTATTCAATTAGAATGCACTTGAGTATGTGCATGCATGTATATAACCCTAGCTAGGCTATGTAAACTAATCCTTCTATTTTTGCAGTGTATGGAATACATTTTAACATTATTACTTGTTATTATCTCTGATAGAGGAAGTGTGTGCTATTCTCACCGACCCCATGAATGGAGAAGTGACATTTAGCAATGAAAGATTTGTTGGCTCAGTGGCAACCTATAGCTGTGACGTGGGATTTGATCAAGTTGGGAGTGAGACACGTACCTGCCAGTCGGGCTCTGGGTGGTCTGGAGTGCAGACTTCCTGTGAACGTATGTCACTACCTTGTAATACATATGTAGTGCTGCATTTCTTAAAATGCTGTATGAACAAAAAATGAATAAAGTAACTATGTGTTTCGATCCTCACATGTAGTTGTGGACTGTAGTGGCCTTACGAATCCAGCAAATGGTGTGGTATCTGTAACCCAAACCACATTTGGCTCAACATCAAGCTACTCTTGCAACGGTTTGAACTATCTCCTGATTGGAGATGCTATGCGAATGTGTCAGGCTAACGGAATGTGGAGTGGTGATGTCCCTACTTGTGGTGAGTTGCAACACTGGTATACTGTTCACTGAATCATTAGTTTTAATGCAATGGTCGGATTCTCTGAAAACTGAAAACATAATGCTTGCATGTTGATACTTTGATTCTTTCTTAGAAGGCAGTCCAGAAGTTGCATGTGCAATGGGTACCGTTTTTCCTATCATGGCTTTAGGATTTTCCTTGGTGTTTCCTCTACTGGTGCAATATACATGTACATTTTAGCCAGATCTACTAAATAATTATATAGCTCATGCACAATATCTAGAGAAGATGTCCCCTCATTTTAATTATTGAAGTGTAACTATTAAACTGTATGGAACACAGTTCACCGTCACTACTTGTTATTATCTTTTGACAGAGGAAGTTTGTGATACTCTCACTAACCCTATGAATGGAAACGTCATGTTTAGCAATGAAAGATTTGTTGGCTCAGTGGTAACTTATAGCTGTGATGTGGGATTTGGGCCAGTTGGGAGTGAGACACGTACCTGCCAGTCGGGCTCTGGGTGGTCTGGAGTGCAGACGTCCTGTGAACGTAAGTCACTACATTCCCTTTTACTTTCTGTTCTGTATTGGCCACTTTTCTCTTTTGCTAGAATTTATACTGTTTTTTTTTATTGGAGATCACTTTCTTAGGAGTCTAGTTTCACAACTATATTTGTATCTATATTTACTATGCCTGGCTGCACTAATATCTTTGGCAATGTGTACATTTAGGCCAGAAATTTCTCAAGCTGCGCTAATTACCTGCTGTGGTGGATAGTCTTTCTATGATAGCATAATATAATAAGAACCATACCTAGCTACGTATCTACACTACAAAAACATGAGGGTTGTTTTAAACCAGCTTGGTTACCACAAGGGTGAAAAACAACCCTCATGTTTTTGCATTGAACACAATTTAAGTTTCAAAAACAACTCTCATGTTTCTGCAGTGCATCCATGTGCACAAAAACATGAGGGTTGTTTTTGATACTTAAATTGCAACTGTGGTAACTAAGCTGGGTTAAAACAATCCTCACGTTTTTGCAGTGTATATTACTGAAACCAGATTTAAGTCACCAGTCAAGGGCCATTTACATACTGTTTGTCAGCTACACATTAGAGCTGCACATGCTGTAATTATACATGGATATCGCTGCAGTACACGTTATATGCCTTTGCAATGTACAACTAAATAGGCTATGGCGTATCTTTTAAAATTGCTTATTCACATCAGGAATGTGCGATCCACTTGATGATATTGTGAATGGACAAGTCATGCTGCCAATCAGAACCCAGGGATCACTGGCAAGCTACAGCTGTGAAACAGGATACAACCTGATTGGAAACAGCTCCCGCATGTGTCAAATGATAACTGATGGACTCGAGTGGTCAGACGAAGAACCTATATGTCAAAGTGAGTTGAAAACTAACATTAGCATTTCACATTTTGTTTTGTTAGTTCTGCCTGTGTGGTGGACCTTACTTGCGCTACATTTTCATAAGGATTTTACATCAGGTCATGACACATGGTGTAACATGGTGTATAATAGGTATATTGGATGTACACATTATAGCCGTATATATGATATCTTAGACTTCTACAAATTGGAATTCAGCACTTGAGAGATTGTACTGTATGAACTTCCACCCACACAGTTGTAGACTGTAACAGTCTTACAGATCCTACAAATGGTACGGTGTCTCTACCTGGAAGCACGTTTGGCTCAACAGCTACCTACTCTTGCAATGATCCTAGTTATGTTCTTGACGGAGATGCCATGCGTGTGTGCCAAGCAGATGGAACGTGGAGTGGTAGTGCCCCATCATGTGGTGAGTTGCCAATAGGCATACAAGAGACAAGAATGTATGTAACTCAGCAAATTGTACCCCCTCTGCAGTACTTTATACGTATGCTAGCTATGTTAACTGAGAGAGCCTTAAAAAGAATTCTACCATACATACACCTGACATCATTTCTACTGGGCTCTAACTGCCATGGTGCAATATGTTACTATGGTTGTATCACAATCTGTATAGCAACATATACCAAATATATATAGAGTATGCTCTATTATCCTAGCCTCAGTCCCAGGCTCCATTGCCCGGCATAAAATACGGGCAGTGGAGCCTGGGAATGAGGCTACTATAATAATTCCATGCATTCCAGTAGATATCACTTCTCCATTTGTCGGGTTAGTAAGTAAATTATACACTTCTGCTTCTGCTAATGTTGCAGTAAAATCTATTTACGCTACCAGGAGAGTATACAATTTGTAATGGTATTGACTTTTTGTATGCTCTCTCCAGTGAGGTTTGCTCTAGCTATTGAATTCCGTGCACAGAGTAGCTTAAATGGATAGGATGGCACCTAGCTACACTCATTTGTAGCTCAGTGGCCATATCGGGCACATTAATTATTCTCTGTCACTTTATCCTGACTAATAGGCCTGGCTTCAACTGGGGAACAATCACAATCAGGATCACATGGTGGAATCATTGGTGGGATTGTGGCAGGAGTACTTGTTGTAGTTGCTGTGGTTGTGCCAATTGCTTTGGCCATTCTGTACAAGCGAAGAAAACATTATTGGTATATACTTACACCGCATTCCAAGGTGAAGCCAAGGACACACACACAAACTGTGGTATTGGAAAATCCTCTGTATTCCGGTAAGCTTATGACGTTTTTATGCCTAAAGCTATTGCTTTTCTCAGGCTGTTATAGAATAGTGATTCATAAAATTATATCAGAAATGACAATAATTGTTTGCCACATTGTGTTCAATTTCTTGATAATGCTGCACTGACTAACATTAATTTTTGTGATATAAAGGATGAGAGTTATAAATAGATTTCACTAGCTAATACAATTCTTTTCTAGATATGCTGAGACTTTCAACTCTGACTAATACAGTGGAAAAAGTTTACGAAGATCCAGATGATCCGTCACTAGACAACAACTACGAAGATCCAGAGAGAATGGACATTTATCGCACAATGTCTAATGTACCACTGGTAAAGCAACAGTATGGAAGCTCTAAGAAATGCCATTGTGCTGACTAATCTTTCTCCCTCCAATACTAGGGACACTACGAGTGGAGTATATATGTGCCTACCCAGGTGGATTGTACGATGTAAAGAATCGAAGAAATGAATTTTATGTACATATTCCTTTAATTAATACTGTAGGAACAACGGAGAGCAGTTGCATCTGGAGCAAGCAGTGAAGTCATTGAGAATGTATATGCAGCTTTAGGAGAGGTAAGTTTCGTATTGGTTCCTCACCCTTTTAATACCTATTGGCTTTCTCATGATTCTGAGCTCAAGGCTGGTATTGCATACTAGTGATAATTATGGAGATTCTACATTATTGCACATGATGTGTATCACTTTAAACATATCTTTGTATTGCTATTCTGTGCTTCAGGTTCAAGACTCAGTGGTATTCTTTGAAACGGGTAATGTCTATTGGAAGCCATCATCTAACCCAAATAAGCTTTATGATCAGCTGGCCATCAACAAGTATCGAGAAATACCCCGGAATCTTATACAGTAAGTGAAATCAACAGTATAGTTAGTCTTAAATTTTGAGGAAAAGGGGCACATTTCCTAATGCTTTTTAGCCTCAGTCCCAGGCCCGTTTGCGTTTCACTCCGGCTAGCTGTGTGCCTGGACATTTATCACATGCTTGACGTGTAGGGTAGAAGAGTGAATTTTTGCATGGGTGAAAACAGCTGCATTTCTCAGACAGCAAACGAAGGCAGCAAATCTACACTTCTTGTAGCTACTCTTTGGAGCCCGTTTGTACCACAAACCAAGTGCTGAAACAGCAAAAGGTAGAGACAGTTACACTAATTGATTACTTCCTGACGAACATGCGTATGTTCGTCAGGAAGTAATGAAAAGTGAATCTGATTGGTCATTCATTGTACTTTCGTATAATAAGAGACGTCACCATGACCACGCCCATTTTTTTTATATTTACGTACCTGGAGAAGTGCAACCATCTTTCGAGTAGTCACTGCCCACATGCAATTAAGAAAGTTTAATCATGTGAGAGAGAATGTACCAGGCTCTTGAGTAGCAAGTGAAGTGTGCACGATAGCCTGGGGACGAGATTAGAACATGTCAGTAGTTCTAATGTATGCACCACTAAAATTATACCATAGAACAACAGAGCATCTAGGATCAGGCCAATTTGGAAGTGTGGAAAAAGGTATTTGGCAGACAAAAACAGGAGCTGTTGAAGTTGCAGTGAAGACTTTAAACACTGGAGCATCTCAGGATGATGAAGTGAGATTCCTGCAAGAAGCTGCCATCAACGGGCAGTTTAAGCACCCTAACATTGTGAAACTTCTCGGAGTGGTGACAGTCGGAGAACCAGTGAGTTAAACTTTGGCCAGACGTTTCTTTTATTCAACAGTATAGTGACAATAATGTGCCTGTGTGTAGTTGGCGATGGAACTCTCCTGATTATTTCACACAGGTGATGATTGTATTGGAGCTCTTGTCCAATGGTGACCTAAGGAATTACCTCATTAAGCAGCAGCCAGCGTAAGTGTATTATACGCACTCTTCAGCCTCCACTTTAGTGTGAATGTACTTGATTATAACCTTCAAGTATTTTTTATGAGGATTATGTTGCTACATGTGCACAAATGACTATAGGTTACACAATTTCAGACTGATGCATACCTACCACATTCATGTGTGGTATATATAGCCATGCATGATGTAGCTATTTCACAAATTCAGAAACATTATCAGCAAGTTGTTAAATCGGAAGCTATATACCTTAATGTTGAGACTGGGCAACCTGGTACACTCATATATACACATGAGATTCTATACCTCCAGCATGAGCGGCATCTATGCATAGACACAGCTAGCAGCATACTGGTAATTTAACACAAGCCGGCAAGTTCTCACATGCCCTAACTTCTGAGCCTCAATCAGCAAAGAGGTGCAGCAAAAAAGTCTCAGTGTGACATTGGGGGACCACAGCACATAAACCTATCCCAATATCCTGGGATTGCTCACTCTATAAATCCTCTAGCCACTCTGCAGACTATTGCACTACCACAGGGAAACTTACAGCTGCTTTTATTCTAGAAATATCCTAATATGTAACCATAGCAACCATGCAAGAGCATAGTTAATGCATATGATCCTTGGTCAGAGGTGTAACTCCAGGGAAGTAACCTTGACCAGGACATGCATGCCCTGGATATATAGTACATCTTGAATCTTCTGATTTCAGGTCATGTCGTATTTTTATTTTTATTCGGCAGGCCTGGTGAGCTATTGCCTTCCGATACGCCACACATGCTGCTACGGTTCTGCCAGGAGATTGCAGCAGGGATGGAGTACTTGTCACGAAAAGCCTTTGTGCATAGAGATCTGGCTGCTAGGAACGTTCTACTTGCAGTAGACAGAACATGCAAAGTAAGTAGCTAAATTCAGCCTTTGTCTGCTGATTAAATTAGCAACTAAACTTTTGTTCAATTAGATCAGCGACTTTGGGATGTCCAGAGACCTTGAGAACGAGACCTACTATGTTTCTCAAGGAGGAAAGATCCCGGTCAAGTGGACAGCTCCTGAGGTGATTATTTGTTGGTATTTGATTGTTTTGAAGATATTTGTGAGAAGAATCACTATTAATATTTCATTGATCAGGCATTACATTTTAAGAAGTACAGCACTGCCAGTGATGTATGGAGCTATGGTGCAGCGATGTATGAAATATGGAGTATTGGATACAAACCATTTCAAAGCTACTCGAACCAAGATGTGAGTTATTCAGTATCTACTATAGAGTTACGGTCATCTCAAGCTTTTAAATTAGTTCTTCAGCATCACATCGATGTTTTAGCTGATTATATGCATGCAGTGTTTGTATTAATAAGCTTCTTTCCCAGGCTCAACTGAGCATTTACCGCATGGGGAGTTGAGCCTAGGAATCAGGCTATACATTGGATGTCAACCACTGATATATCTTGATCTTTACTTTAGGCTATGCAACTAGTGAACAGTGGTGTACGTCTGCCGCCGCCACCAGGATGCCCTAAGGAAATATACAAACTGATGATCCATTGTTGGTATGTATAATATAGTTACTTAGCTAAGTATACATGTATACCTGCCTTTGGCTGTCTTCAGCCATGTGTTTGTCTAATACATGTCGAGGGTTCATAATAATGAAAGCTTATAACGTAGAATGCACCTTTCTGTACTAGGCATCCAGACACATCTGCCCGTCCATCCTTCACGGAAGTGGTGGCGGCTCTCTCAGTGCCTGAGACTGACCTACTGTGCTGGTCTGAGGAGGACGCGTCTGTCCACCCCCAGGCTTCAGTGTTGGGTGCCCCTCTTGAGGCCAGTGTGGACCTCTACCCTGAGCTACAGGGGACCTACACACAAGGCTGACTTGTATCAGTGAAGAGTTATGGCAATGCAAACACTATAGCTAAATGGTTGAGTTATATGATTGTCTTTGCTTATTACTTAGCTATACTTGTACACACGCTGTACAATTTTAAGAGCACATGCATGCATGGCTTGCTTGTAGCTAGTTATTATGTTATCAATGCACTGGATGTATGATTGACTTAATGGTTTATTGCATCTACTGTAATAATGTCATTGAGCACAGCTACTTCTTTCAGAGTCAATCGCAATGTATAAGATAGCATGACATTGTGCAATACATACTGCAGACTAATCAGGCTAGGATACTAGACTTCAGAACCGCTTTATCAGTGATTTGACTAGTATTCATCTATAAAACCATTCAGAATTTAATTTACATGGCCGTAGCAAGCGGTCTGGCTGACTAGTTCAGTTTTGGCTGGACCACTTTCATTTTTACTCATAATTAAACTCTCAATCCAATAGATAAGTTTGTATACATTAATGACAGAAACAATGGCAACGAACAAAGATGAACCAAACTGTCTGGAACCAAAGTGGATATAAAATAAGAAGTGAAATGAATAAGAGTCACTGCATTGGCAGATTGTAAAAGTGTTATGTTTCACACAGGGCGAAGTTGTGCCTCATTGTTGACCAGGTCGATGGGGGGAGTTGACTTGATGGCATGGCTGTGGGAGGAGTGGGTGCCTCTGATGCATTCTTATTGTATGGCTGATTGTAACAGTGAAAAGGATATGTGACATTGAAGCCAGCTGAGTGTTCAACTAGCTATAGGGCTGTTCCCATTTGTTTGCTAAAAGGGAGGCTAGCCTTTTGTAGAACATTGTGGACTGCTTGGCCATTTCCCCAGTAGTGGAGAACACTAGAGGTGAAGGTTCAGTGTTCTATCTGTAGTATGCACTCAGCTTCGATTCATGTCTCCTATATATAGCAATTGGAGATGCTGGTGTTTCTGTTGGTGGGTGCGTATAGGGGTTTATTAATAATCCTAACATCCAGGTAGGTTCTTTCAGTGCAGCCTCCCCAAAACCATTTACTGCAACGTCAAGTCTTGCACCATCAGATGTATTGGAGGAGGCCCTGGCCATGACTTCACCTGTGAGTGTTGCAGTTCGGGTTTACCCACAACACATTGTGACACACTTCGGTCAGGCGGTTTGATATTATGTCGCATATCTCATTGTGGCGGGCTATGAGAAACCCTCCTCTTGGGCATGCCGGAGAGAGAGTGCTCTACTGGTCCACCCTTTTGGCCACAAACTGCTCCGTGTACACAGGTGAGCCCATATCATATGCAGGGGAGCTCCCAAATGTGGTCGCCCGGTGATGGTTATGTTGACGTTTTCCCTGTGCTGGAGGGAAGGTCTGTATATACTGTATAGGACTACGTGTGGGAATAGTTTCATCATTTGCTACACTTTGCTGAAGATATGGAATGCAGGATTGGGAACAACACTCATTGAAAAACTATCAGACAGGTACAAGTTCTAGATGGAAGCATAATGTTAAACTGCATAGCTTGACAGCGTTTTATATTCACCAGTGCATACAATAGTATTGCCTGCTACCATGCGTTCACAACAGCGAGAGTCATTCGTCGCGCTTTTTGAAATCGCGCATCGTAATAAGCTTGCACGCTTATCACTTCCGCTTTGAATAATTATTAGCAATTAGTGGGTGAGTCACCGACGTCGACACGCTGTATAAACTCAGAACTATGCTTGGAAGAATGGAGATTGCTGCATTGGTAGCTGCGCTGCTTTTGCTGGTGGCCAAAGGTGAGTTGATGGGAATTAGTTTGCCAGATTACAGTCACTCTGGCGTGTTTCATCTATCGTCTAGTCTAGCTGGTTTCAACTGCTCATGTAAAGCCAATAAAGTACTTTTGAGAAAGATGGGCAACTGGGCAGTTGCAATACAGCATGTAATGGACTAACTAGCCCCTTTAGGCTAGCCACTATGGTAACCCTACTTGTTAGGTCCCTATAGAGTTATTAGCCTCTGTAGCGGAAATCAGTTGCTAAGCAAGATACTAGCTATATTACATATTAATGTGATATCTGGGCCTGCTGGTAGCTACCATGCAGGACTAATTACATGGAAGGGCGCTCGTGAGTTTGGTGGGGACTATAATATATGGGCAGCTTTCTGTGCCAGGCATGTGACAGCAATCTACCTTCTCAAAAGCAATAGCTAGCAGTCATCCACTACAATAGGCCATTTTTCATGTGATGTAACCTGACTTTCCTGAACCCAACTGCTGTTGAGCTGAAACCACATCTCAGAGATGAATACCCACATCTCAGAGTTAGCGTATTCATATCTGAGTTATGACTCTATAGAGAATATATTTGGAATGGACACATACCATTTTGGGTGAATGTGTGCCAAATTCAGAAAACTTTACTAGTAATCATTGACAGTAGGTCATGTGTGCTGATGACATCAATGGAAAGAAATCTATGAATGAACGTAGCCCAAATTACGATGCATTCCTCCTTGTGCTGTATTTGGACAAGTTCCCATTACCTATTCACATAGCTATAGCAAGGCCTTGACTCTGAGCTGTATAATTTGAAGTGTAATTGAAATACCCCCACCTCTCCCATATACAGTGGAGCGATGTTATAGCTTCCTTTTGAAACTTTTTCTTGCATAAAACACTGTGAGTGTATACTACAGGCATGCACCCGTATATAAAAATTTATCTCCGCTCAGAAATTGTCTAATTAAGGCAATTTCCCCAATGGGGTGGATTCACAGGATACTATATGCAATATCCATCTCGATGATGGGTTGGCAGCTGAGACTGTTTGCAGGAAGAGTGAGCCTGGACACTGCAGACAGCTTTTGATCTGTGCCAAACGTATAAGGTAGCTAATGATCTGGTTTGTGCTTCTAGCTGATAATATAATATATTATGATTAGTCGGCTGCTGTTAAGGGGCACATCAAGCCAGCAAAGCTGGAAGGAAAGGGAGCACAACACTAAGCATGTGTAGTCCATAGCTAGACAGTAGAATTAAAGTATATGGCGGCCATATGTTACTGAATAGTAGTCGCTCCAGGAAGTTCAGCCACATGTCAATTGTTTTTTTAATTACTGTCTGCATTACTGGAAATTCTGTATATTTTCCAGACAAGCATACAGCTACTAGTCTATATTTAGTGGCAACTAAAATTAGTAATCCAGCCACCATGTCTGTCTCTAGTAGTTACATATTAAGCCAGCTCAATGTACTCAAGCAAAGAAATATGGCACACAAACTTTGTTGGCAGCAGAATGTTTCCAAAACTGTATAGGCTATATTTGTGATTACCATTTGTAGTCATTGGCATTATTCATGGTAAGAGGGTTGTTATTTATTGTCATTGGCATTATTATATTCATGGTAAGAAGCTGTTAGTAGTGAAGTCATCATACCAAACTACTATTCTGTAGCTAATACTATCATCAGAACAAAATTTGAGATAGGCCTAGGAGGACAGCTGATGATGCATTCACCCGTAACTTCGAGGTACAAATGTTGTAAAAACAAAGCTATATAGATCTCATACAAGAGTGACACATGTAACCATATATCTCTGGCACCGACTGCGATACAAGACGAAATGCTTCTGTTTTACTACCAATTACAATAAGGGTATGTAGAGGTCTTGACATTTAAGAATTTGTTGTATCATATACGCAGGTAATTCACAGTGTCCACAGGGTCTACCTCTGTTTGGTGACCGAGAACCACACAATGAGCTTCCAGACAAGATTCAATCAATTTTGCCGACATACACCTTCACCTGCAGTGGTCAAGTGACTCAGTGGGGAGCATGTGTCCAGCCAAGAGGGGGTGCTGAAAGATATGACATTTACTTTCAAGTGTGGCGATCGACAGGAGTCGATGGGTGTTATTCTATTGTGGGTTCGAACTTTATTGCTGATGGAGATCCAGATATTCCTCGAGGGTGTATAGTATTTGATGTGCCAGAGGACCAGCGTTTCACAGTGGAGGCTGGAGATGTTATGGGGTTCTACTCTGATCATAATGATAATAGAGGTGGGTTAGAGGTGGACACTGATGTTGACCTTGATGTGTGGTACCGTACTCTCTCAAATCCATCTCTGAGTGATTTAGAGGGAAGTTCTCTTTGCATCGGATCTAATCAAGATTTAAGTTCTAGTGATCGTGGTGCTCCAATATTAACAGCAGTGGTCGGTAAGGATGAGTGAAAATGCATTTCATGTACTGCCTAGTTCCATGCATTTGCATGTTGCTTTCATGAATTTGACTAAGAATAGACAGTAATTGCTGACCTACCCATTATACCCTGCTAGTGAACTACGTGGAGAAACTTATGGAAACTATTATACCACTTTACAGTAGCCATTAGGGAAGGGTCAAGGAATGCTGTACACTGCAAAAACAGAAGGGTTACTTTAACCCAGCTAGGGTTATCTCAGTTGCAGCTTTATGTGCATATATTGTAATTGAATACTCTAAACATCAGTTGCTGATTATTTGTAGTACCTATGTACGAGAAACATGTTGATAGTCATGGTTGATTTGTTGGAATGCATGTTTATAGGGTTATAAGGTAAACACCGTTATGGGAGAATAAGCTTGGGAAATGGAGGAATACATCACACAGTCATAACTCCTCCAAATCCCTAGCTAATACCCACAGTCTGATGGTGTAGCTACACCATCAGACTGTGGGTATTAGCAACAAATCAACCATGACTATCAACATGTTTCTCGTATGTAGGTACTACAAATAATCAACAACTGATGTTTAGAGTATTCAATTACAATATATGCACATAAAGCTGCAACTGAGATAACCCTAGCTGGGTTAAAGTAACCCTTCTGTTTTTGCAGTGTATATACTATAAGTTTCTATACTTATAGCTTAGAGCATAGAGCTGCCCATGCTCTAGGCCATTTAGTATATGTACACATTTCCTGTATTTCTATGTTCTATGGCCATGCTCTATGGAAAAAAAATACTATACCATGTTACCATAGTAACATATACTGAGACATTGTAGTACTATCTTATAGCATAGATAGTATAGTAGAAGTCCTACTCTACTATCTACGCTTATAGCTTTACTAATCTGGAAAACTGCATATTATTGTACATGTGGTGTTGAAAGTGATCCCTTTTAACTAGCAATGATTTTCGTAATACGTAATTGTTAACATTATTGCTGTAATTGTGTGCTTAATACATGTGTCACCTTTATAGCCTCTAAAGTTACAATCTCTCATTTTTATGTAGATAATTTACAGTGTCTGTCCAGTGTACCTCTTTTCGGCGATCGAGACGGTGTCTCTGAACTTCCTGATCGTATCCAGGCTATTATACCAGCATACAGCTTCACCTGCAGAGGACAGATTGTTCAGTGGGGGGCATGTGTGGATCCTCACAATGAGAATTATGACATCTATTTTCAGGTTTGGAGACCAATGGGAGACAGCGGTTGTTATTCCCCTGTGGGTTCAAACTTTGTTAATAATGGAGACCCAGGATCGGTTCATAATGTTCGACGATGTGTTGTACTGGATGTGCCTGAGAATGAGCAGATAACAGTGGAGCCAGGCGATGTTGTGGGGTTTCACTCTACGTATGCTGATGATGATGATGATGGCGGAGGAGTGGAACTGGATGAAGGAGCAGATCATGTTGTGTGGTACAATGGCCAGAATAGTCCGGATACTAATTCTGTTTGCACTGGAGTGGGTGGAGACCTAAGCAGTCAGCGTAATAGTGGTGCTCCAGTAATAACAGCAATGATTGGTAAGGACTGGATACATATATGGCAAGAGTAGTAAATACATTTTTTCAAGCATAAAAATAGAAAAGTAAAGACCACAACAGTACTGATCAAACGGGGTATAAGCTAATAATTATGGTACTTGCTGTTCAGTAGAGAGAATATACCTGATAATTGAAACACAAGGCTCTAGTATCCTACTGTCTATAGCCTTACTGTCCTATCATCATTGGACCTATATACCATGTCATCATCACAGACTGTACGTACATGTAGTATGTACGTACCATCTCTGATGATGACATGGTATATAGGCCAAATGATGATAGGACAGTAAGGCTATAGACAGTAGGATACTAGAGCCTTAGGTCTGGAATTCATAGGATGATAGGACCATAGGACTAAATATAAAAGAATGTGGCTATAGGTGTGACCTCCAGGGCCACCACACATAATACAGTTTTTGTGCATTCAGTATTACATCATTAATCTGCACTGCATATAATTTCTTTTGCAGAGGAAGTGTGTAATGCACTCACCAACCCCATGAATGGAGAAGTGACATTTAGCAATGAAAGATTTGTTGGCTCAGTGGCAACCTATAGCTGTGACGTGGGATTTGATCAAGTCGGGAGTGAGACACGTACCTGCCAGTCGGGCTCTGGGTGGTCTGGAGAGCAGACTTCCTGTGAACGTAAGTCAGTGCATATCAGCTGGTAGTAGATATGTATATTAAACGCTGTAGGATAGAAACATTAATATGCTCACAAGAGCAGTTTATAGGTTTGAGTTTAAAACTGTGATGAATGAAAATTAGGTCTACATAATGTACCTCTACGGTATTGTCATCTGCACATGCAGCAGTGGACTGTGGTGACCTTACCAATCCAGCAAATGGTGTGGTATCCGTAACCCAAACCACATTTGGCTCAACAACAAGCTACTCTTGCAATGATTCAAACTATCTCCTGATTGGCAATGTTATGCGAATGTGTCAGGCTGATGGAATTTGGAGTGGTAGTGAGCCTATATGTGGTGAGTTACAGCACTGGTATAATTATTTCGCTTTCCATGACTATACACTCATCCCAACTACATTTTAGAACATGTAATGACCACATTCTATGAAAGCATAATATTTCCATGTTGATACAAATAATATGAATCATTAACCAACAGATCTACGCACTACATAACATAATTAGTTTATCACAATCGACCCACTTCGGTAAGAGAGGTTTGTTGGAATGTACACCCTCAGACTGGGAGTATGAGCTAGGGATTTAGAGGAGTTATAACCATGTAACGCAGTCTCGACCCAGATGCCCAGATTTTATCTCACAGCCATGGGGGTAGTAACCTCCATGGCTGTGAGATAAAATCTGGGCGAGGAAGGCCTGGGTTGAGGCTATAATATTTTTATGTAATGTACCTTTTATTCCTGCATTTTATTCTCCCACTTGTAACCTGCTGCTACTAGAAACATGCATTCCAACATTTTTCTCGTACGTAGCTACTACACATGTCTTATTTTGCATGCAACTGATGTGTACAGTATTCAATTAGTGAGTATGTGCATACATGTATATAACCCTAGCTAGGCTACGTAAACTAATCCTTCTATTTTTGCAGTGTATGGAATACATTTTAACATTTTTACTTGTTATTATCTCTGATAGAGGAAGTGTGTGCTATTCTCACCGACCCCATGAATGGAGAAGTGACATTTAGCAATGAAAGATTTGTTGGCTCAGTGGCAACCTATAGCTGTGATGTGGGATTTGAGTCAGTTGGGAGTGAGACACGTACCTGCCAGTCGGGCTCTGGGTGGTCTGGAGTGCAGACTTCCTGTGAACGTAAGTTGTAATATATATGTATATTTAGTGCTGCATTTCTTAAAATGCTGTATGAACAAAAAATGAATAAAGTATCTATGTGTTTCGATCCTCACATGTAGTTGTGGACTGTAATGGCCTTACGAATCCAGCAAATGGGGTGGTATCTGTAACCCAAACCACATTTGGCTCAACAGCAAGCTACTCTTGCAACGGTTTGAACTATTTCCTGATTGGAGATGCTATGCGAATGTGTCAGGCTAACGGAATGTGGAGTGGTGATGTCCCTACATGTGGTGAGTTGCAACACTGGTATACTGTTCATTGAATCATTTGTTTTAATGCAATGGTCGGATTCTCTGAAAACTGAAAACATAATGCTTTCATGTTGATACTTTGATTCTTTGAAATTCTTAGAAGGCAGTCCACAAGTTCCTTTGCAATGGGTACCGTTTTTCCTATAATGGTTTTAGGATTTTCCTTGGTGCTTCCTCTACTGGAGCAATATACATGTACATTTAAGCCAGATCTATTAAATAGTTCATGCATAATTATATCTAGAGAAGATGTCCCCTCATTTTAATTATTGAAGTGTAACTATTAAACTGTATGGAACACAGTTCACCGTCAGTACTTGTTATTATCTTTGACAGAGGAAGTTTGTGATACTCTCACTAACCCTATGAATGGAAACGTCATGTTTAGCAATGAAAGATTTGTTGGCTCAGTGGCAACTTATAGCTGTGATATGGGATTTGGGCCAGTCGGGAGTGAGACACGTACCTGCCAGTCGGGCTCTGGGTGGTCTGGAGTGCAGACATCCTGTGAACGTAAGTCACTACATTCCCTTTTACATTCTGTTCTGTATTGGCCACTTTTCTCTTTTGCTAGAATTAATACTGGTTTTTTTAAATTGGAGATCACTTTCTTAGGAGTCTAGTTTCACAACTATATTTGGCGTAAAAATCATGCCTGGCTGCACTAATATCTTTGACAATGTGTACATTTATGCCAGAAGTTTCTCAAGCTGCACTAATTACCTGCTGTGGTGGATAGTCTTTCTATGATAGCATAATATAATAAGAACCATACCTAGCTACGTATCTACACTACAAAAACATGAGGGTTGTTCCACAGTTGCAATTTTAAGGGTGAAAAACAACCCTCATGTTTTTGCATTGAACACAATTTAAGTTTCAAACACAACTCTCATGTTTCTGCAGTGCATCCATGTGCACAAAAACATGAGGGTTGTTTTTGTTACTTAAATTGCAACTGTGGTAACCAAGCTGGGTTAAAACAATCCTCACGTTTTTGCAGTTTATTACTGAAACCAGATTGAAGTCACCGTTCTAGGGCCATTTACATACTGTTTGTCAGCTACACATTAGAGCTGCACATGCTGTAATTATACATCGATATCGCTGCAGTACACGTTATAAGCCTTTGCATTGTACAACTATGGCGTATCTTTTAAAATTGCTTATTCACATCAGGAATGTGTGATCCACTTGATGATATTGTGAATGGACAAGTCATGCTGTCAATCAGAACTCAGGGATCAGAGGCAACCTACAGCTGTGAAACAGGATACAACCTGATTGGAAGCAGCTCCCGCACGTGTCAAATGACAACTGATGGACTCGAGTGGTCAGATGAGGAACCGATTTGTCAAAGTGAGTTGAAAACTAACATTAGCACTTCACATCTTGTTTTGTTAGTCCTGCCTGTGTGGTGGACCTTACTTGCGCTACATTTTCATATGGATTTTACATCAGGTCATGACACATGGTGTAACAAGGTGTATAATAGGTATATTGGATGTACACATTATAGCCGTATATATGATATCTTAGACTTCTACAAATTGAAATTCAGCACTTGAGAAATTGTACTGTATGAACTTCCACCCACACAGTTGTAGACTGTAACAGTCTTACAGATCCTACAAATGGTACGGTGTCTCTACCTGGAAGCACGTTTGGCTCAACAGCTACCTACTCTTGCAATGACCCCAGTTATGTTCTTGACGGAGATGCCATGCGTGTGTGCCAAGCAGATGGAACGTGGAGCGGTAGTGCCCCATCATGTGGTGAGTTACCAATAGGCAGACATGAATGTATGTAACCCAGCAAATTGTACCCCCTCTGCAGTACTACATGTATATACATGTGCTAGCTATGTACACTGAGAGAGCCTTAAAAAGAATTCTACCGTACATATACCTGATATCATTTCTACTGGGAACTAACTGCCATTATGTCAGAGTGTGTACAACTGCAATTTCTTTTACATAAGTGTAAGTCCCTAAACATACTTCTTGTCCAGCAAAGTCTTTATCCAAAAGCTATGAATACAAGTACTGCTTACGTAAACAAAGACTGCAACGTTGTTTTATAGGTTACTAGAATTGCAACTAATATAGACATGGACATATTATTGCAGCACTTTGACATGTGTCCGTCCTAATAACTAAATTCACGTTATCGGAGTCATGCCCAAAAGGCATTGTTTTCTGTCACAGCTATGTACTATACTGGTTACAGATTGTCACTGTAGCACTTTGGCATGTGACCATGCATGAGCTATCCACATTATAATAGCTATGTAAGGTATAACAATCCAACTCCAGTAACCAATCCATTGTTAAAATAACATTTCCCTTTTAGCAGTGATGCATGCCGTAATCCAACTATAAATCAATAGTTAATTTACGCTACCAGCAGAGTACACTAGACATAGCCATTTGTTCTCTCCAGTGAAGTTTGCTCTAGCTATTGAATTCCATGCATGCAGATATTGCATTCACAGAGTAGCTCAGATGGATAGAATTGTACCACCTATACTTATTTGTAGCTCAGTGGCCATGTCGGGCACATTAATTATTCTCTGTCACTTTATCCTGACTAATAGACCTGGCTTCAACTGGGGAACAATCACAATCAGGATCACATGGTGGAATCATTGGTGGGATTGTGGCAGGAATACTGGTTGTAGTTGCTGTGGTTGTGACAATTGTTTTGACCGTTCTGTACAAACGAAGAAAACGTTATTGGTATATATTTACACCGCATTCAAAGGTGAAGCCAAGGACACACACACAAACTGTGGAATTGGAAAATCCTCTGTATTCCGGTAAGCTTATGATGTTTTTATGCCTAAAGCTATTGCTTTTCTCAGGCTGTTATAGAATAGTGATTCATAAAATTGTATCAGAAATGTCAATCATTGTATACCACGTGCTTATGAAGTTTCTTCAATTCCAACCAGAATTTCACCTCGAAAATATGTATCATCAAATTGCTGATGTTTCGACTACAGGTCTTCCTCAGGGCTTATCATTGATGTGCCCAGAAGAAGACTACAGCACTGTAGTCAAAACGTCAGCAATTTTTGATGTGAATTTCGGGTTGGAATTGAAGAAACTTCATAAGCATGAATTCTACTAGCCAACCGAGAGAATCCATGAAGAATTATTGTACACCACATTTTGTTCAATTGCTCTTATTAATTTTATGATATAGAACTGCTTGATGAGATTTAAAAATAGATTTCACTGATACAATTCTTTTCTAGGTATGGCGAGACTTTCGACTCTGAATACAGAGGAAAAAGTTTATGAAGATCCAGACCAGCAAACACTAGACAACAACTACGAAGATCCAGAGAGAATGGACATTTATCGCACAATGTCTAATGTGCCACTGGTACAGCAACGATATGGTAGCTTATTGGACACAAATGTAAGAGTCTACAGCTCAGCTCTAAGAAATGCAATTGTGCTGATTAAATCTTTCTCCCACCGATGTTAGGGACACTACGAGTGGACTATTTATGTGCCTACCCAGGTAGATTGTACAATGTAAAGAATCGAAGAAATATATTTTACGTAATTTTCCTTTCTGCAGGAACAACGGAGAGCATTTTCATTAGAAGGAAGCAGTGAAGTCCATGAGAATATATATACAGCTATAGGAGAGGTATAAGGATTATTTTTCATATTGGTTCCTCACCCTTCTAATACGTATTGGCTAAATTATATGATTGCTGGTATTGCATACTAAATTCAAAGATATAATTGCACATGATGTGTATCACTTATATATTATATCCTTTTATTGGTATTCTGTGCTTCAGGTTCAACATTGCCAAGACTCAGTGGTATTCTTTGAAACGGGTAATGTCTATTGGAAGCCATCATCTAACCCAAATAAGCTTTATGATCAGCTGGCCATCAACAAGTATCGAGAAATACCCCGGAATCTTATACAGTAAGTGTAATCAACAGTATAGTTAGTCTTAAACTTTGAGTGGAAGAAGAGGCACGTTTCCTAATGCATTTAGCCTTGTTCCCGAGCCCACATTTGCATTTCACTTCAGCTAGCTGTGGGCCTGGTATATTTTCTCACAAGTGTAACGTGTAGGGTAGAAAGTGGTAAAGGGTGAATTTTTGTGTGGGCGAGGAAAGCTGCAGTTCTCAGACTACGAAGGAAGGCAGCGAATCTACACTTCTTATAGCTACTCTTTGGAGCCCTTTTGTACCGAAGACCAAGTGCTGAAACAGCAAAAGATAGAGAAGTGCAACCGTTTTTCGAGTAGTCACTGCCCACGTGCAATTTAGTAAGTTAAATCACGTGAGAAAATACACCAGGCTCTCTAGTAGCAAATGCGGACGAGAGCCTGGGGATGAGGCTAGAAAACTTCTATGTGCTTAATGCATGCACCACTAAAATTCTAATTACCACAGGACAACAGAGCATCTAGGATCAGGTCAATTTGGAAGTGTGGAAAAAGGTATTTGGCAGACAAAAACAGGAGCTGTTGAAGTTGCAGTGAAGACTTTAAAAGCTGGAGCATCTCAGGATGATGAAGTGAGATTCCTCCAAGAAGCTGCCATCAATGGGCAGTTTAAGCACCCTAACATTGTGAAACTTCTCGGAGTGGTGACAGTCGGAGAACCAGTGAGTTAAATTTTGTGGGAGATGCTTCTGTTATTCAACAGTGTAGTGGCAATAATCTGCCTGTGATTATATCTGTATATAGTTGGCCATGCATGCATGGAACACTCCTGATTATTTCACACAGGTGATGATTGTATTGGAGCTCTTGTCCAATGGTGACCTAAGGAATTACCTCATTAAGCAGCAGCCAGCGTAAGTGTCTCAACCTCCACTGTAGTATGCATGTACTTATAAACCCTCAAGTACTTTTTTATGAGGATTATTTGGCTACATGTACACAGATGACTAGGTTACACTATTCCTTCAGACTGATGCATATACCTACCACATTCCTGTGTGGTGTAGTCATGCATAATGTAGCTATTTCACTACTTTAGAAACATTATTGGAAGCCATGGTGTATAGCTAGCTATAAGCTTTAATGTTGAGACCAGGCAACCTGGTCATCGTGGGTACACAGATTATACCTCCAGCAAGAGCAACCATGCATGGCCACAGCTAGCAGCATACCGGTAATTTTACAAAAGCCAGCAAGCTCTCTCATGCCCTAACTTCTGAGCCTCAATCAGTAAAGAGGTGTAGCAAAAGTATAAAGTATAGGGGAACCCATCATTGGGGGACCTCAGCACATAAACCTGTCCCAAATATCCTGGGATTGCTCACTCTGCCAATCCTCTAGCTACTACAGACTATTGCATTACCACAGGGAAACTTACAGCTGCTGTTATTCCAGAAATATCCTAATACGTAGTTTATATATTCAGTGTGTAACCATAGCAACCATGCAACAATTAGCATATGGTCCTTGGTCAGAGGTGTATGTACGAAAGACTCCGGGGCAGTAACCTTGATTAGGACATGCATGCTCTGGATATAGTACATCCTGAATCTTCTGATTTCGGTCATGTTTATTTTTATTTGGCAGGCCTGGTGAGCTATTGCCTTCTGGTGTACCACACATGCTGCTACAGTTCTGCCAGGAGATTGCAGCAGGGATGGAGTACTTGTCACAAAAAGCCTTTGTGCATAGAGATCTGGCTGCTAGGAACGTTCTAGTTGCAGTAGACAGAAAATGCAAGGCAAGTAGTTACATTCAGATTTAAATTGTCTGCTAGCAACTAAACATTTGCTCAATTAGATCACTGACTTTGGGATGTCCAGAGACCTTGAGAACGAGACCTACTATGTTTCTCAAGGAGGAAAAATCCCAGTCAAGTGGACAGCTCCTGAGGTGATTATGTTCGATGTTTGATTGTTTTGAAGATATTTGTTAGAAGAATAGTGCACTATTGATGATTGAGTATTTCATTTATCAGGCATTACATTTTAAGAAGTACAGCACTGCCAGTGACGTATGGAGCTATGGTGTAGTGATGTATGAGATATGGAGTATTGGATACAAACCATTTCAAAGCTACTCGAACCAAGATGTGAGTTATACAGTATCTACTATTGAGTTACGGTCATCACAAGCTAGTTTTCAGCATCACATCGATGTTTTAGCTGATTATATGCAGTATTTGTATTAATAAGCTTCTTTCCCAGGCTCAACTGAGCATTTACCGCATGGGGAGTTGAGCCTAGGAATCAGGCTATACATTGGATGTCAACCACTGATATATCTTGATCTTTACTTTAGGCTATGCAGCTAGTGAACAGTGGTGTACGTCTGCCGCCGCCACCAGGATGCCCTAAGGAAATATACAAACTGATGATCCATTGTTGGTATGTATAATATAGTTACTTAGTATACATGTATACCTGCCTTTGTCTGTATGTATAATATAGTTACTTAGTATACATGTATACCTGCCTTTGGCTGTCTTCAGCCATGTGTTTGTCTAATACATGTCGAGGGTTCATAATAATGAAAGCTTATAACGTAGAATGCACCTTTCTGTACTAGGCATCCAGACACATCTGCCCGTCCATCCTTCACGGAAGTGGTGGCGGCTCTCTCAGTGCCTGAGACTGACCTACTGTGCTGGTCTGAGGAGGACGCATCTGTCCACCCCCAGGCTTCAGTGTTGGGTGCCTCTTTGGAGGCCAGTGTGGACCTCTATCCTGAGCTACAGGGGACCTACACACAAGGCTGACTTTTATCAGTAAAGAGTTATGGCAACGCAAACACTATAGCTAAATGGTTGAGTTATATGATTGTCTTTGCTTTTTACTAATTAGCTATAGTTGTATGCACGATGTATAATTTTAAGAGCACATGCATGCATGGCTTTCTTGTAGCTAGTTATTGTGTTAACAATGCACTGGATGTATGATTGACTTAATGGTTTATTGCATCTACTGTAATAATGTCATTGAGAGCTACTTCTTTCAGAGTCAATCGCAATGTATAAGACAGCATATGACATTGTGCAATACATACTGCAGACTAACCAGGCTAGAATACTAGACTTCAGAACCGCTTTATCAATGATTTTATTAGTGTTGTCATCTATAAAACCGTTCAGAATTTAATTTACATGGACACGGGGGGAAGTTGTGCCTCATTGTTGACGAGGTCGATGGGGGGAGTTGACTTGATGGCATTGCTGTGGGAGGAGTGGGTGCCTCTGATGCATTCTTATTGTATGGCTGATTGCAACAGTGAAAAGGATCGATATGTGACATTGAAGCCAGCTGAGTGTTCAACTAGCTATAGGGCTGTTTCCATTTGTTTGCTAAAAGGGAGGCTAGCCTTTTGTAGAACATTGTGGACTGCTTGGCCATTTCCCCAGTAGTGGAGAACACTAGAGGTGAAGGTTCAGTGTTCTATCTGTAGTATGCACTAGCTGCTCGTAAGAGCGCTTTTTCTCAGCTTCGATTCATATCTCCTATATAATAGCAACTGGAGATGCTTGTGTTTCTATTGGTAGGTGCGTAGAGGTTAACATCCAGGTAGGTTCTCTCAAAGCAGGCTCCCCAAAAAACCGTTTACTGCAACATCAAGTCTTTCCCTGGCCATGACTTTACCTGTGAGTGGTTACAATTCGCACAACATCATGGCACACTTCGGTCAGGCAGTTCAGTGTTACATCACATATCTCATTGTGGCGGACTATGGGAAACCCGCCTCTTGGGCATGCCGGAGAGAGTGTGTTCTACTGTGAAGGTGGCCCCACATACACAGTATATATGGGGGTATATACGCGATGGTGACCACCCGTATCTGAGTACAAGAGCATCCGTGAAAGCACCCACATGTAGGCAGAACCCATATTCCTCAATTGGTAGAGATGTCAGCCAAGTTGAGGCTCCCCTATCACTTGCGAGTTCCATTGCCCTTCTTGTGGTGTTAGAGAGGATCTTCGCTTCCCCGGCGGCGTGTGCAGCTAGTTGATGCCTCAGTTCATGGACTGTTGACTTGGCCACAATCTGGTCTGCTAAATACTCGTGCGAATATTCTGTAGCTATAATAGCTATTGTTTTGTAATCAGCTTCATGAGTGGCTCTCAGACCAATTTTGAGGCGGAGTACTCTGAATCAGATATTGATGCTGGATTACGCAAGCCCAGACCTCCCAGTCTAGCTGGCAATGCAAATAGCTAGATCACAATCAGAATCATTGGCAGGAGGGTTTCCAGTCAAAGAGGGGCGATCTTATAGCTAACATTCTCCAGTTGTTGAAGGTGGTTACTCCAGGTTGGGTAGAGTGGGGGATAGATATAGGACCACTTGTTCAATAGCCCATGGGTAAAAGCCATGTAGGTGGCATGAGGTTGTGTGGTGGCGATTGCAGAGAGCAATCTCGCTTCACTTGACCACTGATCCACCCTATAGAGCACATATAGCTATGCAGGGCAACGCCCAAATGTGGTCGCCCGGCGCTGGTTATGTTGACGTTTTCCATGTGCTGGGGGGGAAGGTGTAGCTATAGGCCTTTGTGTGCTCAGGAATAGTTTCATTTGCTACACTTTGCTCAAGCATAGATAGTAGAGTAGACTACTATCTATGGTGCACGATTGGGAACAACACTCATTGGAAAGTTATCTGACAGGTATAAGTCCTAGATAGAACTGCACAGCTTGATAGCGTTTTATATTCACCAGTGCATATAATAGTATGGCCTGCTACCATGCGTTCACGACAGCGCTTTCGGTCAAAGTCATTCGTCGCGCTTTTGAAATCGCGCATCGTAATAAGCTATCACTTCCGCTTTGAATAATAATAATGTGGGCGAGTCACCGACGTCGACACGCTTTAGAACATGTATAAACTCAGAACTATGTTTGGAAGAATGGAGATTGCTGCATTGGTAGCTGCGCTGCTTTTGCTGGTGGCCAAAGGTGAGTTGATGGGAATTAGCTTGCCAGATTACAGTCACTCTGGCGTGTCTCATCTATCAGCTAGTCTAGCTAGTTTCAACTGCTCATATTGTAAAGCATAAAAAGCCAATAAAGTACTTTTGGGTCAACTATAAAGAACACGATCGGGCATAGGGTTAGGGTTAGGTAATGCCTGGCACAGAAAGCTGCCCAAAGTCCCCACCAGACTCATGAGCGCCCCTCCATGTAGCTAATTAGTCCTGCATGCTAGCTAGCTGGCTACCAGTCCAGCCACAGCAGGCCCAGATATCACATTAATATATAATATAGCTAGTATCTTGATTAAAAACTGATTTCTGCTACAAAGGGTGTTAAATCTCAGGACCTAGCAACATTGGCATAGGAGTGCCTGGACCAGCAATCCAAACCTCCAAAAGCCGTAGTAGCTAGTACTAGTCATCCACTACACTCCAATAGATCATATTCCTTAGTTGAATTGCCATGGATATCAATTGGGCTGATATCTGTCCTGAACCCCAACTGCTGCTGAGCTGAAACCACATCTCAGTTTTAAAATTAACATATTTGTATCTGAGATGTGACTCTATTGAGAATATATTTGGAATGGACACATACCATTTTGGGTGAATGCTTGCCAAATTCAGAAAACATTGACTAATATTCATTGACAGTAAGTAAGTCATGTATGCTGATAAGGAAATCTATGAATGAATTAGGCCATTATGACACATTCCTCCTTGTGCTGTATTTGGACAAGTTCCCGCTGACTATCTATTCACATAAGCTGTATAATCTGAAGTGTAAATACCGCCACCTCTCCCATATACAGTGGAGCAATGTTATAACTTCCTTCCAAACCTTTTCCTTTTTCTTGCATTACTACATGCATGCATGCACATACATGCATGCGCATGCACCCATGCGTATAGCTATTTAAGGAGCATATCAAGCCAGCAAAGCCGGAAAGGGAGCATAACACTAAGCATACGCAATGAAATTAAAGTAGACGGCCATGTTACTGAAGAATAGTAGTCACTCTAGGAAGATGTTAGCACTCATAACTGTTTCAGCCATTGTCAATTGTTCTTTTGATTACTGTGGCATTATTGCATGTTTTCTAAGCACTCATATGCAGCTACTAGTATGGTCCGTATTTAGTGGTTACGTAATCCAGCCACCATGTTTAATTTGTCTACATAGCAGTTAGCTCTATGTACTCCTGGAGCAGCATAGAAATATGGCAAACAAACTTTGTATGTAGAGGCAATTATTTAGCAGTCTTACTCTGATAATTGGTGCATATATTATGTTGACAAGACAGATGAACTCTTTGCTGTTTAAAGAAACTGAACAATAAGACCTTTATAACATAATATTTTATGGAGTGGTAATTTCAGATATCTAAAGAGGCTTTTACATTGCATGGCTCAACCGATGGTATAATATGCAACTCAGACCCTTATAAATACTCTTGCCTCAGACAAGATGCTACAACGTTGAGCCTTCACTGAAATTGCATGCATCCATCTCTTGGTCTTGACAATTAACTAGCTATAAGAATTTATTGTACTATCTATACACAGGTAATTCGCAGTGTCCGCAGGGTCTACCTCTGTTTGGTGGCCGAGAGCCACATAATGAACTTCCAGACAAGATTCAAGCAATTTTGCCGACATACACCTTCACCTGCAGTGGTCAAGTGGTTCAGTGGGGGGCCTGTGTCCAGCCACAAGGGCGTAATGAAAGATATGACATTTACTTTCAAGTGTGGCGGTCGACAGGAGACGATGGGTGTTATTCTATTGTTGGTTCAAACTTTATTGCTGATGGAGATCCAGATATTCCTCGAGGGTGTATAGTATTTGATGTGCCAGAGGACCAGCGTTTCACAGTGGAGGCTGGAGATGTTATGGGGTTCTACTCTGATCATAATAGAGATAGGGGTGGTTTAGACTTGGACACTGACGTTGACCTTGATGTGTGGTACCGTACTCTCTCAAATCCAACTCTGAGTGATTTGGAGGACGGCTCTCTTTGCATCGGAGCCAATCAGGATTTAGGCACGCTGTCTAGTGATAGTGGTGCTCCAATATTAACAGCAGTGGTCGGTAAGGATGAGTGAAAATTCAATTTACGTATTGCCTAGTCCCATTTGCATATTCCTTTCATAAATTTGCATGGCTGAGACTAGAATAGTCTACCCATTATATCCTGCTAGTGAATTACATGGAGAAACTGATGGAAACTAAAACTTAAAATGTAATATATACCACTTTACACTAGCTATTAGGCCGGGGGCAGGGAACACTGTATATGCTATAACTTTCTAGGTATCTTATAGCATAGATAGCTAGTATAGAGTAGAAGTCCTTCTACTCTACTATCTGTGATTATATTTATATTCCATTTTATATAGCCCATTGTTATTGTATGTGTGATGCATGAAGTGTTCCCTTTTAATTAGCAATGTTTTGTATAATAATAGTTAACATGATCACTGTAATTGTGTGCTTATTACATGTGTCGCCCTAAAGTCACAATCTCTCATTTTTTATGTAGATAATTCACAGTGTCTGTCCAGTGTACCTCTTTTTGGTGATCGAGACAGAGTCTCTGAACTTCCTGATCGTATCCAGGCTATTATACCAGCATACAGATTCACCTGCAGAGGACAGATTGTTCAGTGGGGGGCATGTGTGGATCCTCATGATCAGAATTATGACATCTATTTTCAGGTTTGGAGACCAACGGGAGCCAGTGGTTGTTATTCCCTTGTGGGTTCAAACTTTGTTGATAATGGAAACCCAGGATCGGTTCATAATGTTCGACGATGTGTTGTACTGGATGTGCCTGAGAATGAACAGATAACAGTGGAGCCAGGCGATGTTGTGGGATTTCACTCTACTTATGCTGTTGAGTCTGATGGTGGAGGAGTGGAACTGGATGAAGGAGCAGATCATGTTGTGTGGTACAGTAGTCAGAATAGTCCGGATACTAATCCAGTTTGCACTGGAGTGAGTGGAGACCTAAGCAGTCAGCGTAATAGTGGTGCTCCAGTAATAACGGCAATGATTGGTAAGGACTGGATATATATATGGCAAGAGTAGTAAATACATTTTCTCATGCATAAAACTAGACCACAACTGTACTATTGACTGTCCTACTAATCAAACAGAGTATAACCAAATAATAATGGTACTTGCTAGTTAGTGAGAATATACCTGAAGGTACCTGAACAAAATAGATGATTATAGCGTAATAATGCTATTCAATGACATGTATATGTACCTAAAATACACAAGTGTAAGGCACCCTACTGAGCTGGCCCTCCATAAATGATTTTTGTTTAAAAGCTTAAGGAAGTTGTAGTATTGGTAAAATTACTGTTGCGAATTCCACGTAGCTGCAGACTGTGGATCCATGAATTCAGCAAATGGCAAAGTGCATAGATAAGGCCGAGGGGGGTTCGTACGAACCAAACGAACCTCCCTTAAATCCGCCACTGATTGTTAATTTACAGCAGCTTCCTACTATAACTGTTTCTAATTAATTTATGACTGAGCAATGCAACAACTATGTTATGCCGTAATCAAAGAATAATTAATTTACACTATCAACAGAGTACACTGTACTTGTAATGGTATTGATTTATATGTGCTCTCTTCGGTGGGGTTTGCTCTAGCTATTGAATTCCATGCAGATATTCAGATTTAAAAACTGGATAGGATTGCACCTACACCTGTTTGTAGCTCAGTGGCCATGTCGGGCACATTAATTATTCTCTGTCATTTTATCCTGACCAATAGAGCTGGTTTCAGCTGGGGAACAATCACAATCAGGACATGGTGGAATCATTGGTGGGATTGTGCCAGGACTACTGGTTGTAGTTGTTGTGGTGGTGCTAATTGCTTTGGCGATTCTGTACAATCAAAGAAAATGTTATTGGTATGTACCTACACCACATTCCGTGGCCGAGGTGAAGCCAAGGATACACACACAAACTATGGCATTACATAATCCTCTTTATACCGGTAAGCTTATGATGTTTTTTATGTCTCAAGCTATACTGCTTTTCTCAGGCTGTTATAGAATAGCTAATGATTGATAAAATAGTATCAGAAATGACAATCATTTATTTTTGTGAACCTCAATTGCTTGGTAATGTTGCACTGACTAACGTTTATGATATAAAACTGCCTGATGAAAGTTAAAATTAACTAATACAACTCTTTTCTAGGTGTGCTGAGTCATTCAACTCTGACTAATACAGCAGAAAACGGTTATGAAGATTCACATCACCAAACACTAGACAACAACTATGAAGTCCCAGAGAGAAGGGATATTGATCACACAAAGTCTAATGTACCGCTGGTAGAGCAACGATATGGTAGCTTATTGGACACACATGTAAGAGTCTACAGCTCAGTTCTAACAAATACCATTATGCTGATTAAAGACACTTTAATATTTCTCCCACCGATGCTAGGGACACTGCGAGTGGAGTATATACGTGCCTACCCAGGTAGATTGTACAATGTAAACAATCGAAGAAATAAATTTTATGTAATGTTTCTTTATTAAATACTGCAGGAACAACGGAGAGCAGTTGCATTTGAAGCAAGCAGTGATGTCCATGAGAATATATATGCAGCTTTAGGAGAGGTAAGTTTCGTATTGGTTTCTCACCCTTGTAATACCTATTGGCTTTCTTATGATTACATAATTCTGAGCTCAAGGCTGGTATTGCATATTTATACATGATGTGTATCACTTTAAATACATCTTTGTATTGCCATTCTGTGCTTTAGGTTCAACATTCCCAAGACTCAGTGGTATTCTTTGAAACGGGTAATGTCTATTGGAAGCCATCATCTAACCCAAATAAGCTTTATGATCAGCTGGCCATCAACAAGTATCGAGAAATACCCCGGAATCTTATACAGTACGTATAATCAACAGTATAGTTAGTCGTAAACTTTGAGTGGGAGAAAAGGCACATTTCCTGATGCATTTAGCCTTGTTCCCAGGCCTATGTGTGCATTTTACTTCATCTAGCTGTGGGTTTGGTACATTTCTCACGTGTATATATGACATGTAGGGTAGAAGGGTGGTAGAAGGATGAAGCTTTGCGTGGTTGAGGATAGCTATATAACATTTCTCAGACAATGAAGGAAGGCAGCTAATCTACACTTCTTGTAGCCACTCTTTGGAGCCTCTTTGCACAACAGACCAAGTGCTGAAACAGCAAAGGACAGAGAAGTGCAGCCATCCTTTCAGTAGTCACTGCCCACAAACAATTAATCACTTGAGAAAATGTACCAGGCCCTCTTGTAGCAAATGAAATGCGCACGAGGTCCTGGGGACGAGGTTAAAAATTGTCTGTAGTTTTAATGCATGCACCACTAAAATTCTAATTACCACAGGACAACAGAGCATCTAGGATCAGGTCAATTTGGAAGTGTGGAAAAAGGTATTTGGCAGACAAAAACAGGAGCTGTTGAAGTTGCAGTGAAGACTTTAAAAGCTGGAGCATCTCAGGATGATGAAGTGAGATTCCTCCAAGAAGCTGCCATCAACGGGCAATTTAAACATCCTAACATTGTGAAACTTCTCGGAGTGGCGACAGTTGGAGAACCAGTGAGTTAAACTTTGGGGCAGACGTTTCGTTTATTCAACAGTGTAGTGGCAATAATCTGAGTATATAAATCTGTATATAGTTGGCCATGCATGCATGGAACACTCCTGATTATTTCACACAGGTGATGATTGTATTGGAGCTCTTGTCCAATGGTGACTTAAGAAATTACCTCATTAAACAGCAGCCAGCGTAAGTGTATTATACCCCTCCACTGTATATAGTATGCATGTAGTTGATTAACCTTCAAATGAGGATTATGTTGCTGCACATACACAAATGACTATAGGTTGCACAATTTCAGACTGATGCATATACCTACCACATTCTTGTGTGGTATAGTCATATATTTTACTACTTCAGAAACGCTATCAGCAAGTTGTTAATTGGAAGCCACGGTGTATAGGTATATGCCTTAATGTTGAGACCTGCCAACCTAATCATCATGGGTACACTCATGTATACACACAAGATTCTATACCTCCAGCAAGAGCATCAACTATATGCATAGAAACTCAAACACTATAGCTAGCAGCATACCGGTAATTTTACACAAGCCAGCAAGTTCTCTCATGCCCTAACTTCTGAGCCTCAATCAGTAACGAGGTGCAGCAAAAGGTCTCAGTGTGACAAAGTAGAGGGGAAACCCCCTTGGTTCAAAGCATTGGGGGACCACAGCAAATAAACCTGACCCAATATCCTGGGATTGCTCACCCTGCAAATCCTCTAGCTATATACTCTTAGCACTACCACAGGGAAACCTACAGTTGGTGTTATTCTAGAAATATCCTAATGCATAGTTTACGTATTCTGTATATAACCATAGCAACCAGGTCATGTTGTAATTTTTATTTGGCAGGCCTGGCGAGCTATTGCCTTCCGATACACCGCACATGCTGCTGCAGTTCTGCCAGGAGATTGCAGCAGGGACGGAGTACTTGTCACAAAAAGCCTTTGTGCATAGAGATTTGGCTGCTAGGAACGTTCTAGTTGCAGTAGACAGATCATGCAAGGCAAGTTGTTAAATTCAGATTTTAATTGCATGTCTGCTGTTTAAATTAGCAACAAAACTTTTGCTCAAGTAGATCAGTGATTTTGGGATGTCCAGAGACCTTGAGAACGAGACCTACTATGTTTCTCAAGGAGGAAAGATCCCAGTCAAGTGGACAGCTCCTGAGGTGATTATTTTTTTATGTTTGATTGTTTAGAAGAATCACTATTAATGATTGAGTATTTCATTGATTAGGCATTACATTTTAAGAAGTACAGCACTGCCAGTGACATATGGAGCTATGGTGTAGTGATGTATGAGATATGGAGTATTGGACGCAAACCATTTCAAAGCTACTCGAACCAAGATGTGAGTTATACAGTATCTACTATAGAGTTACGGTCATCTCAAGCTTTTAAATTAGTTCTTCAGCATCACATCGATGTTATAATAGCTGATTGTACGCAGTGTATGTATTAGCTTCATTCCCAGGCTGAACTGAGCTTTTACCACATGGGGAATTGAGCCTGGGAATCATGCAGGCTATATATTGTATTTATCCGATGTCAACTGCTGATAGCTATATCTTGATCTTTACTTTAGGCTATGCAGCTAGTGAACAGTGGTGTACGTCTGCCACCACCACCAGGCTGCCCTAAGGAAATATACAAACTGATGATCCACTGTTGGTATGTATAATAGTTAGCTACTTAGTTTAGTATACATGCATGTATACCTGCCTCTGACCGTCTTCAGCCATGTTTGCCCAATACTTCAAACTATTGCACAAGCCAGAAAGCTTATAACGTAGAATGCACCTTTCTGTACTAGGCATCCAGACACATCTGCCCGTCCATCCTTCACGGAAGTGGTGGCGGCTCTCTCAGTGCCTGAGACTGACCTACTGTGCTGGTCTGAGGAGGACACAGCTATCCACCCCCAGGCTTCAGTGCTGGGTGCCCCTCTGGAGGCCAGTGTGGACCTCTACCCTGAGCTACAGGGGACTTACACATGAGGCTGACTTTTATCAGTGAACGAAGAGTTATGGCAATGCAAACACTTTAGCTAAATGGTTGAGTTATATGATTGTCTTTGCTTATTACTAATTAGCTATAGTCGCATGCATTATGTGCAGTTTTTATAAGAGCATGTACATGCATGGCTTGCTTGTAATTACTGTATTATCAGTGCACTGGACGGATGATTGGTTTATTGCATCCACTATATGTCATTGAGCATATTTCCTTCAGTACTAATCACAATATAACGTAGCTAGACTTTATATAGAACCACTTTGTCAACAATTTGACCAGTGTTACGTTGTGCTAGTTATAATTCCAGAATTAAATGTTAGTACATGTATATAACCATGGCCGTAGCAAGCAGTCCGGCGGGAGGTTTGGGGAGTTTAGTACACTTGATAGTTTTAATAAGGCAAGTTTTATTTTATGTGCTGCGTAATGTAATCCTCAAAACTATATGCTACACAAAATAACTTCCCGAAGACTTTGTATTACTGATATGGGAGACTAGGAAGAAGGAATTGTATGGTGATCAGGATTGTGTGGTCTCTGGTTGTTCTTGCTCTTGTCCTCTGACTGGAGGTCTTACAAGCTCCGCCTGCGTCTGTGGGTGCGTGGTCAATGGCGTAAGCGTTACGGCAGCTCATGAGTATATTATTAGGTCTATGCTAGCCTCCAATCAGGGCCACCAAGCACAGCAGCCATGGCCTCAGACCACGGTAGCAGGTACAAGCGCTAGGCAATCCGAGAGAGCTATGATCACGATTATCCGTAATTAGGTCGGACGGGCAGATGTAATCCTGGATGCACAAAATGCAACAACTTGATATGCATGATAATATTATTATAATTACGATAAAATAATTATAAAATGTAACTGCATCCTTGTTAAATATTATTATGTCCAAGCAGACTCAGATCATGAGTGTATGCCCTCTGCAGCTCAGGATAAAGGTCTATGCTAGCCTCCAAAGGGCCACCAAGCACAGCAGCCATGGCCTCAGACCACGGTAGCAGGTCAGCGCTAGGCTCCGAGAGAGCTGTCACGATTTCCGTAAAGGTCGGACGGGCAGATGAATCTGGATGCCTGCAACAACAATGCATGAAATATTATTATAATCTAATTTTATCATAAGACTCACTATTAAATTTGTTTATTGTCCATTTCTCAGCTACTATACACATTATTTAGTCCTCCATCAACAACCATTATATTATCATTGTGTATATGGCCAAAATGGCATAAACAGCAAAAGGGACTGGTTTCTGGGAGAATTAATGCTATTGACATTCCAAGTCTTATACTTTCCATGCATTTTACTACTGCTAAGATAGGACTTGCTCAGCAGAAAGACATTAAAGCTCAGAAATGTATGTTGATTGTGACTAGGAATTTGTGGTGTAATGTTATAAACCTATTCCCGCCCTAGAAATTCAAATGGCCTAAAGAAAGAGAAACCCTTTCAAAGTTTCACACACTTTATGACTGCGTTGTAACCCTCCAATATAATGTTACCCACTCCCGTGAAAATAATATGAATGTGAAGTTACCGTACTCACGCGTTGTTAAGCGCATACGCTTGTACTTCCACAGGAAGGAAATGAGCACCTAATAGTGAGGTGTGCCTAACAACGAGGTGTGCTTAATTACAAATATTAAGTGTGCTTTATTTAAAGTATGTACGGTCATTGTCAGAGATCTGCTGGAACAGGCATTTTCTTTTCGATTTGAGAGTATTGTTCAAGGGCACCTTGTCTATAAAGGTGTGCTTAATACAAAATTTTTGATAACAGAATCAAACCAGTGCCTAACAGCGAATATGCGCTTAACAACGCGTGAGTACAGTGTACATGTAAACCATACCAGCAATTGATCATGAGTCTGTATATCTCCTTGGGTGTGCCAGGGGGTGGGTGAAGACGGAATCCACTGGACACAAGCGTCATGGCCTAAAATGATGTCATTCATAGTTAATGTCTTCAGATCTAGCCTCGTTCCCAGGCCCATGTGCACGGTTTCACTTTAGCGCAGCTGTGGGCCTGGTACATTTTCTCAGGTGTGTGACGTGTAGGATAAAATGGTGGTAGATATAGAAGGGTGAATGTTTGCGTGGGCGAGGATAGCTGCAGTTCTCAAATACATGTAACAAGGGAAGGCAGCAAAGCTATAATTCTTGTAGCTACTCTTTGGAGCCCGTTTGTACCACAGACCAAGCACTGAAACAAAATGTCACCAGCAAAAGGTAGAAAAGTGCAACCGTCTTTCGAGCAGTCCTGCCCACCCGCAATTAAGTAAGTTAAATCACTTGAGAAAATGTACCAGGCTATCAAGTGTGAAACGCGCAGAGAGCCTGGGGACGAGGCTAGTTAATATCATCAATACTTCGGATCATAAAAGTACTTCCTACCTGCTGATTGGTATAGCCATGAAATGGTCTGTGCCCCATGCTCCATATTTCGTACATCACTGCACCATAGCTCCACACATCACTAGCAGTGCTGTACTTCTTGAAATATATTGCCTTCGTGGTGTAGCAATGATGAATTATAAAATCAAAAGAATTCAATTAGTACTACATGCTATATTATAGCCTTATCTTACCTCTGGAGCTGTCCACTTAATTGGTATTTTCCCTCCTTGTGAGATGTAATAACTTTCATTTTCCAGGTCTCTGGACATCCCAAAATCACTAATCTGTTACATGTACGAAAACATGTCAAAAGTGATATAAGTTAGTGTCTTGCTCAATTATTAATAGAAAATGGGGTTACACTCAGTGCTTATAATTATATATCGCACCTTGCAGGTTTTGTCCTTAGCAACCAGAATATTTCTGGCTGCCAGATCTCTGTGCACGAAGGCTTTTTTAGACAGGTACTCCATCCCTGAAGCAATCTGTTTGCAGAAACCCAGTAATTGTTTGGGAGTATTTGTAGGAAGTGACCCTTCAGTTCTAAAGTATAGATCATGATAGACATCAATAGATACTCCAGTCATAAAGTATCACATGTGGAAAAGAAACTAACCTTGATAGTTGATTGACAAGGTAGTTTCTCAAATCTCCATTTGGTAGAAGCTCCAATACAATCATTACCTGCATTGACATTATAGTTAACAATCGAAGATCTGAAACACTAATTTAAATTTGTGCAAACTCACTGGCTTCCCGACTGTCACTACTCCAAGTAGTTTAACAATGTTAGGATGCTTAAACTGTCCATTAATGGCAGCTTCTTGGAGGAATCTCACTTCATCTGTCTCAGATGCCTCAGCTTGAAGTGTCTTTACTGCAACTTCCATGGATCCCACCCTTGACTGCCAGATACTTTTCGAAACTGTTCCAAAATGACCAGACCCCAATTGTTCTGTAGTCCTTCAAAGAAAAAAAGAACTGTACATTTGATTTTGATATAGATTACAAACGCTTCACTGAGGTTATAGACAAATGCTTCTCAAGATTTGGAGGGTTTATTGCCGAGTGGGAAGCGAGGCAACAAATCGTGTTGCATTGAGACTCATATATGTATGTATGTATGTATGTATGTATGTAAGTAACGCTACAGGAATGCAATTAATGCAAACATATTTCCTGTGGGCGTGGCATTGCTGCACTTGTAGTACCAAACAAATGAAAAGTACTGCACTACGATGGAGGGAGGTGGCAGTGAGTAGGGAGGCTACGTGCGCAGCAACACTGAAGTAGTAGTGCGAGGAGAGGAGGGAGCATCGGTGGGAGGTTCATTAACAGCGGGTAAGGGTGATTCGACAGCAGCAAAGTGATGACCGCTATTCTCAAAGCCTCGGACTGGCTGAATGGTCAGTGAGCAGCACGTTAAATGCAACTCGATTCCCGCGAGGCTCTCTGCATGGAATACCATGTATGCACTAGCAGATAGTGTTCACCTCCTCCACTCTCCCTCTTATTGTCACATTTTGGAATATCAGTTTGGCTATCATTGCAATAGATCATTCTTCCATTAAGTCTTCATGTAGTATGCATACCTATGTACCTTTGTGGCATAATTTTAGGCCCTGAGCTTGAAAATATTCTGTGCTCACATCACCAAGTGACGTAAGGTCATCCAGTCTCACCCACTCACTATGCAAGTATGAACTTAAAGCCTACATGATCTATAATAATTTGTATTTATTTCCGATGTCTGAGTAGGAAATTTAGGAGTTAGGCCTCAAAGTGGGTAATTTATTCCTTGCTATTGAATAGGATTATGCATGGAAGGTCAAGTTTCATAGCAAAGAACAAATCACCCACTTTGAGGCCTAACTCCTACCTTCATACTCAGGCATCTGAAATTCAGGTAACTAAATGATCAAAACAACTACACATTAATTCTTTCTCTTGCAGTGCACAGATTATACATGAACAGAGGGCTTAAATAATTGATTTAGAACATACTATAGCATGGTTAATTAATACTTTGTGCTTACTGTATTTGGTATCTGGGTATCTCTCGATACTTCTTGCTGGACAACTGACTGTAAAGTTGACTTTGGTCTGAGGAAGGGCTCCAATAGGTTGCACTTTCTTGAAAGAATTCCACGGATTCAAGTGAGGATCCCTGAGCACAAAAACAATATGCAAGTATTGAAGTCATTCAGAGCACAGACAAATTTGAATTCTCTAGCAGCTTTCTTCAATGGCACAGTCATGCAATGTGAACAATGTATACGGCAGAAGCAGTATGGTATGGACAATAGAGCTATTACGAAAGTATACTATACAAAGTAACTATAATTATTATAAGTTAAGTACACTACACTTTAGGACTGTAATCACGTCTGACTACATACGTAGCTATAAAGTAGCCTCGTTCCCAGGCCTACGTGCACGGTTTCACTTTAACAACGCGCAGAGAGCCTGGGGACGAGCCTAGCTATAAAGAGTATATATTATCAACCTTAACTACTACCATACTATTACCTCTTCCAATATGGCGTAAACAGGGTCCTGAGCCTCGCATCCCAAGCGTATTTCTTCTGGATCATTTACTTGATCAGTTGTGTTTATTTGAACAAGTGCCCTTCGTTGCTCCTGTGGAAATTAGTAAACATGTAACTTAACAAAATAATATGGTACCATTTTGTACCCACACTGCCAAGTGCTATAGATTAGCCTGGCTTGGCTATACTTTCTTCCTTCTCAATAACTACGCAATTATGGCATTTACTTTCATCAATTTTGACCACACCGGTTTTTTTAGGCTGTGGTGTCTATGTATAGTCAATTGCAGAACAAGGAGTGATTCTGTAAATACTGTATTCTCTGAGTGTACATGTACATGTGCTTGTAGCAGTATAAACTTCGGAAGGGCATGCATAGCCTTATAATCTTTTGCATGCAACCGCCTTCCAGACACATGCACTGACTGGTTTATCACTGACTCAAGATACTGAATAATTAATCAACGGCTCGTGAACATGCTAGCTACAAGCCCACACATACAGTATGATTGCATATGAGAAAACATACAGATATAGAAAATGACTTACCAAAGTTGGTACATAGATGTCCCACTCATAATGTCTCTGCAGTAATGTACAAGATGATAACAAGAGTTTAAGGGGCAGCAAAGGCATACATGTACATACATGCATCTCAAAGTAAAATGGTCAGAACGAGAGCTAGTCTGGAGACGAACCTTGATTGTGTCCCGAGGCTCTGTGCCAAAGTACGTACTCGAAGAAGACGCTAGTGTTGCTTCAGAAGAAAGTGTCGCGTAGATGTCAATTTTCCGAGGCATTTCATACGGCTGTGCCTCACACTGGGGCAAAAGTTCATACTGAGGGGATCCGTTACTGACTGCATCATAGCAACCAGTGAATACTGGAGGGTATTCACTAACAGAGTGAACTCCTATATATGGAAATGCAATAAGGGTTATGCAGAGTTTGGCTAAGACTCTAGTAAGTGGGTTAGAATTAGTAGTGATCACACTTGCTATGCGGTATACCGCCCATGGTATGGCTGCTGCAATTTACTACACTTGAACTTCCTCTCACCTGTATATAGTGGATTCTCCAACGTGTTCTGAATGTCCTTCAATCTACTCCTGCCTTTTCTTTGCTTCCGTACAAGAATAACAACAGCTATGATGATGACTGAGATAGCAAAAGCTGCAAATAGTACCCCAGCCACCACCCCTACTATAATAGCAGTCAACGACTTCTGAGATGAAGGTAGTGGATCTGTATTTTCAGCATCATTTGGCGGTGAGGTTGACTGACTTGGGATAGGATTAGTATTGGATTCACCAGGTACAATTGCAGATACGGGTGTAGGAGAATACTTCTGAAGAGATGTTTGTATGATAACAGATGATGGCTGTAAATGAAGGGAATTAGAGGGCTGTGCAGTATTTGAAGGTGGTGGCATTGTTGTGGGGATTTGTATGAGATCGCTTGCAGTTGTACTACTTGTGGTAGTTGCAGATTTAGATATTGTGGAGGATACAAGTATCTCAAAATGACTGCTGGATACTCCTTCAATGGGTAATGGGACAGTAGTGGGTACTACAATCTCTATACAGAAAGGAAGAGATAACACGCAGAACAATTCACACTGTTTGTAAACTAAAACATTACTGCAACTTTGTAGGTGCATGTGGCTGCATTAGCTTCAACAAAAAGGCTGCATGCATGTATCAACTAATGACATGCACACTTTGAGAGCAATATATACTCTCTCCTGGCAAGAAACTACGTATTTATAGTCAAAATTTAGCATAGAAGGTTAATTTTAAGTGTAATGTTATTGCTACACTGTGGATTTCAATTCTGTGGGAGTGATGGGTGCATCATGTCATTATTACTCACCAATTTCTGCTGTTATTATTGGAGCTCCAGTTGTTCGTAAGCGCAAGTCTCCAGCTGCCCCAATGGAAAGAGCACAGAAACTCTGGGGGTTAGAGTCAAGCGAACACAAAGGAGACCCATCTTCATACCAAACATCAATCCCTGCTGCGTTGTTGTCGACTTGCACACCTGCAGGTTCCATACGTCTACGCGGATTTGTATGACTGAAATACAACCCAACAACATCTCCAGGCTCTACTGCAATCTGTTCATCCACTGGCACGGTGACTGTGACACAACTGCGAGAAGGTCTCAAATTCCGCCGAACGTTTGACCCAATCAGAGAAAAAGATGAGGTTTGCGCAGCTGGCTGCGATCTCCACACTTGGAAGTGAATGTCATACATTTCACGACGATTTCCAGGCTCTACACATGCTCCCCACTCAAGTATCCTACCGTAACAACTAAAGGTATATGTGGGTACAATGGCCTGGATGCCATTTGGTAAACGAGAGGTGTTTCCTCCACCCCGATCCATAAATGGTGGAATGTTTGGTAGGCAATCAGTCTGACAATACACTGTACAAGAGGGATAATTAACACAGACACATACCTTATTATATACATTTTACAAAGCAATAAAGTGTAGGAATATTTTAGTATAATATGTTAATATAGTAACCATGTGTAGTCTAATAGCCATAGAATACTTGTTAGAATACAGGAAGTTTGTTGAATGTGGTGATATATACTAAATGGCTTAGAGCACAGGCAGTGTATTCTAACTACACTTCGCCTTCGCCTCGGCCTAGTTAGAGCATAGCTGCCCATACTCTAAGCTAAACATAGAAGGTGAGCTGTAAACAACCACTGTCTAATGAGAAAATGTAGTGCCTGCTTCTAGCTTCAGGTGTACTATAAGGGCTTCTAGGTATTTGTAGTTTAGTGTTGAATGCTAGCTATTTTCATGGGCTGCTGCCTGATAGTCATGCCTGCTCAGCCATACATCAGTAAGAAATGAAAACATGTGTAGGTCATAATGGTGCTTCATAGGAAGTATTTCTAATGTGGGAGGAATACTTCCTGAAACCCATAATATTTATTGTCCTAACCAACACAAATACGATGAGATCAGTTGGATATGTAGTACTGTACATCATCTTACATGCATGGCTGCAATGATGTCATGGGGACTGTGCAGAGAATGATTCAGGTTTAGTACTATAGCTACACAGCACAAAATAGACTACACTCAGTTTTTAGTAGTTAGTGTTCATACTAATACTTTTAATAAACTCATAATGGGTACTTTGGAATAGGTCCAAAGGTATACTAATGTAGCTATTAGCTACCAGACTAGCTACATGCGCATGACCCATTGCACAAGCTTCAGACTAAAGTAATGTACAGAGTTTTATAACATGAGCTGATAACAAATTGGTTTCTGGCATCAATTCAACTGAATGGCAGTATTACTGTGTCCACTTTAATATACCACATAAATTAATATTCACCCAAATGAACTTTTGGGAGAAAGATAACATAAAGAGAGGGGAACAGTTTGTTAGAGTGGTGCGGTATTTGTAGTATTGACTATAAGCCTGGCCATTATGCTTTTTTCTGCCTATTATGCTATTCCATAATTCCTTAACCATTATTATGCTCTCAGCCAGTCCTTGTTATGCTCAAATTATGCTCAATTCTGGTGGTCAAAGTTGCATTCAATAATACAGCAGTCAGAGCTGCTAGCAGTCGTTGCATCAGTCTCAGCCTCAAGATTCTGAGCCACTCTCTGCCAAGACCTCAGTTAAATGATGTACAGTAATTAATATTACGGTATTTAATAGTACTCCATTAGCAGCCAAGGTCAGCCAAAAATTTGTTGTGAAAGTCAGTAGCTAGTCAGTTGTGCAAATTATGCCCAACACTCTAGCATAATTCCTTATGCTATTTTGTACCTATAAAAATGATGTACAGTAATTAATATTACGGTATTTAATAGTACTCCATTAGCAGCCAAGGTCAGCCAAAAATTTGTTGTGAAAGTCAGTAGCTAGTCAGTTGTGCAAATTATGCCCAACACTCTAGCATAATTCCTTATGCTATTTTGTACCTATAAAAATTATGCTGGCATAATTGGGCAAGGCCTATTACCGACTAGAGAGATAGGCCTAGCTACAGATCTGTGTAGCTTCACTATGATTCTGAATAACCACTGGAGTAATTAAACTGCTAATAGGGAGGAGGAGATCCGTGACAGTACCGTACTCACCTTCAGCCGCCATCGCCAGCATGAAGCCCATTAGCAATTGCAATTCCATAGCTGCTGCAGCTTTCACTCAGTCCTTGCACAACTGGCAAGTTAATAGTACCAGTGACTTCATACGCGAACTCAGTGATCCATTTCCGGCATTTGTGCACCTCGTATTTTACTATCCATGGCGATAGCTATGACGTCACTGCGATGATAAGCATTAAATGGAACCACCACTCTGACCGTAATAGACTAGCAGATACTTCTGTAAGTTGCCGTAGAGACAGACTTAGGTGTTTTAGGCATGCATGCGGGGAGATTATATACTAAATAATGGAGTCTTTAATGCCGATTGGTTCTAATTACAGCGCCACCCTAATTATTTAGGCTGCACCAAAGCTGACCATACAATATCTACTTACTTACTTACAGGGGATTGTATATCTACGAGCTGACATACTTATTCATTACCACATGCCACGAAATTATGTGGAGGCGGGCAAAGCAATTGATGTATCAGGCAATTTAGCGGTTCTGTTCTCCGCATTTCCAGCTCTTTCTTATTGTCGGTGTCATCCACCATTTTAATACTGCAAGAGCTGGTGCCCCCTATAGCTATTGCATGTTAGGACTGGGTTAGGGTTGGGGTTGGGGTGGGGCCAGGCTCTGTATGTGAATGTATGACCTTCCTGCCAGCTCTAGCTCTGGCCACAGCGATTTTTTTTTGTGGTGCTGTAATTAGAACAAAATGGAGTATGCCTGAATTAGTCACTATATTGTGTTGGTATGGAATGTACTTGGTGTGCTCTGTGAATGCCTTGTACATATAAGGCGAGGTTCTGAGTATGTTTCATGATTGACAGTCCTAATGACTAGCACAATTGGTTTGTTATGCATGGAATTTGATTAGTGTGGTTGTGATTGACTTGGGTGTTTGATCGTAATGGGACCTGGGTTATCTTGGCTGACCTCTGCCATGTGCACATGTACTCCTGTATACAGACTGGCATAATGTACTTAGCTGTGGTGAGTGTTTTTGGTACAGTGTACAATGTACAGCTTTTAACAGGGTTTCTTTCTCAGGGTCTGAGTTAACCCCGTCCCCAGGCTCCCCTCCCTCGCGTGGGAGGGAGGGGAGCCTGGGGACGGGGCTAGGTCTGAGTAGGCATGTATATAGGTGTGCTTAGTGTGCTCCCCCCTGAAATTTTGAGTGGACTAAGAGCAGGGGTTCGTACAGGGGGGGAGGGGGAGACCTGGGATATACCCCCCCTCCCAAGAATTTTCACAGCCAAATTTCAACATTAGTCCAGAATGTTCTGTGCATAACTTTAGAATGGCTATAAGTACCTCCAGAATGCCTCAGAATCAATGTCAGAGCTTCTATTTTCCAAAACCTTTCTGGGGGAGGGGGGGGGGGGGGGGGCATGCCCCCAGACCCTCCTAGTGGGGGTGTGCTAAAGCACGTCCTCCATGTCAACACCAAATTTTGAAGTTTCCCCCCCTCAATCTCAAAATCCGGTATGAACCCCTGAAGAGGCCCTCTGGTAGCATCTGCTTGGGGGGAGGTTGGGGACAGAAGGAGATAAAGTACATGTACAAGCAGGTAGGAGCCCCAGGAAAATTTTACATACATTTACTTTGCTTCATATCTGGTGACTTCCGAGAGAGCTGCAACACTGGGGCAACATATCTTGTTGCTAGATATGCATCCCAACGTTTGTCGCTCTTACGCGGTATGAAATAACCTGCAGAGTGGCAATTTAGATTACTTGTATCTACTTTTCAACATGCAGAAAGCTTGTTTCGAGTTTGAAACAGATTGTACATGTACATTAAAAGGATGATGACTGCTATGAGGGATTTGGTCTGGAGGCGCCTCCAGTGCAAATTCCTCATATGGTCCGATATAGCATTCATGATGTCGTATCTACTCCATTTAATGTCCAATTAACTCCAAATATGCAAAAAGACCTAACATTACATGCCAGGAACTATTGTTGCTATAGCAGCAAAAATGCTCGAAGTCATCTTAAGATGATCTATTTATGGGTGGGATGGGAAAAATTTCCGCACTTTTCACCACCCTGTATTACGCCCTATCTTTGTCCATGCAGCCATGGCGCGGAAGGCGCTCCAGCACCCGTTGGCCTGCCTCTGGTCCGGCTGTCCCATATTTGGAATCGAGACCTTCACCTCCGTGGATGACCTCGGGGAGCACGTGAGCAACAACCACATCGCGGCCTTTGAGGACCAAGACATCGTCATTTGTCTCTGGGAGGGGTGTAAGGTGCGGTGTTTCATTATTTGGAGTGGTTGTCTGCATGATGAATGCCAGCTTGTGACTGTTGGCAGAGAAGGCCAGCCAAAGGTCAATCCCTCAGTATTCAACAAGTGGATAGACTTTGAAGAAATTGAATTTTCTTTCTGCCAATTTTGCTATTCTCTGATTCCCCAGCTGTGCGCCTAATATGCTCTCAACTAGTGCCCATTATGTTCAAATTCTGGTGGTCAAACTTCATTCAGTAGTGCATTAATTAGAGCTGCTAGCAGCCGTTGTGTCAGTCTCATCCTCAGATTCACTGATGAGAATTCAGTACTAGCCATTTTTGCAACGAGGTAGGAACTCTAAATGATACACAATGTGTATTACTACAGCCAACATGTTATGGTTAAAGCCAACGTGTTATGGTTAAAGTCATACATGTAGTTGTGCAAAGTATGCCCAATACTCCATGTGCACCCATTATTCTAGCATAACTCCCTTATGCCATCTTGTACTTATTAATTGCTCAAAATTACGCTGGTGTAATTTACTCAAGACTAAAAATGGAGTTCCTCAGCTACAAGTAAGAGAAAATTGAAGGTTTCTTCTGTAGCATGACAAGCGTCTTTCACCAATGAACTTCACGTTTGTGCTTGGGTTGTTTGTATATAGTCTCGTGACCAGACCTTGGCTCCTCCCCTCGCCGAACGGTCTGGCGCACCAAGTCAAAATGTTGGGGCTTACTACGTAAACTATGGAATGTAATAATTAGCGTAATGCAATGGCGCTAAGTGGCGAGGGGAGGATCAAGCCAAGGTCTGGTCATGAGTTTGATACTTAGCTCTGTGTGCATTTGCCATTTGATCCACCTCGATAACAAGGTTGTGGCTTGGAGGCCCGGGTGTGGCCTCGGTAAGGGACTAATGTGGGCTGGGTATTAGAGTGGGTATGAGGCTAACAGGTGAGACTACTGTAGCTTGGGCTTGGAGGCCTGGGTATGAGACTTGCAGGGACTGGGTATGAGATTAGCTGAAGCTGGGTTTGAGACTTCAATGCCTGGGTATGAGACTTGCAGGAACTGGGTGTGAGACTAGCTGAAGCGACTACATGTTCATGTAGCTTGGACTTCAAGGATTTGGTATGAGACTTGTAGGGACTGGGTATGAGACTAGCTGAGGCTGGGTATGAGACTACATGTAGCTTGGGCTTGATGACCTGGGTATGAGACTTGTAGGGACTGGGTATGAGACAAGCTGAGGCTGGGTATGAGACTACATGTAGCTTAGGCTTCAAGGCCTGGGTATGAGACTACATGTAGCTTAGGCTTCAAGGCCTGGGTATGAAACTACATGTAGCTTGGGCTTGAAGGTCTGGGTATGAGGCTAATGGGGGTTGGGTGCGAGACTAGCTGAGGCTTGGAAGACAGTATGAGACCATAGCTTGGGCTTGGAGGCCTGGGTGTGAGGCTAGTTGCTATGGCCCAGATGAGCTATGAGAGCTCCAGTCGCCACACTGCAGTGATGATGTCAGACAGCACTCTATGACGTGTACTGGCAGGGCGTCCATATCTGAGTAGCCAATGAATAGTACACTGACTCCACACTTGAGACGAGGACACTTACAACACATCTGCGGGAGCCAGGTCCAGCCCCACCTGGATGCATGCCCGGGTGACTTTACTTAGTGGCTTAGCAATCGCCATGCCTAACACCTCGCCCGGTAGGATTTCGAAAGCGGTGACATGTATGTACAGTACATTCGAAGCTGACCTTCACGTGCAATAAGCATTACATGCAAGGAACTACATGTATCGGATGCACGGTAGGATTTCGAAAGCGGTGGCATGCATGTACATTCGAAACATACATGTACAGACAGAACCTGAGCGTTTCCGGCTAGAGTGTGATGTATAACAGTCACGGATGTTACGACAAGTGACGAGTCTCTCAGGAGTGTCTTCCTTCAGCGGTAGGCTCCAATCCTTCTCCAGAGCAGAAATGAACGCTGTAGCAGTTTTTGCTTTCTCCACATGATCGAAGCCCACGTCATGTTATGAAACCCTGCCCTCATTGTGCCTGCTCTGGCTACTTCTCTGCTGAGTGGTGTCCACCTAAGGTGGATGTATGCACCAGGAGAATGTAGATCGTGTTTTGTGTAAGATGACTTTGGTCGTTTTTGTTGCTATAGCGGCAATAGTTCCTTGCATGCAGTGCTAATTGCACGTAAAGATCATCTTCAAATTTGATGTAAATTGGACATTGAATGGAGTGGATATGACCTCACAAACTTAGACACATTTTATATCGGCCCATGTGAGTGATTTGAAAGTGTGTATAAGTTAGTGAGGTAATATACAATGTCCAATTTGTTTCTCTGTGAGTTGAATGGTAGATACAGGTAATTACTGTTGGCATAGCAGAAATGCCTAAAAGTGGTTTCTCAAGCTTCTGTGGGGGTGTCTGTGTTTTTCTTTACATAGTCTTGTCCCCAGCTCACCACCCCCCCGACGAAAGAACGTCTGGTGTTCTAAGCCAACTTTATTGTCATAGACACTTTTCCCCCAATTAGATTGTAGCTTTTATTCCTTCTGTAAAGTTGCCATGACATCAGTTTGATGAATCATCATACTGTTGCTCAGTTTGATGAAATCACATACGAGATTTATTATCAGCAAACGTGGAGTCTGTGACAAGAAAGTTTGTTTAGAACACCAGACGTTCCTTCGCCAGGGAGGGGGGGCGTCAACGTCTAGACTAGGAATCTGTGTCCTTATTATTCAAGAATTGTACAGAGTCTCAGGAGTGATCAGGGGTTCATACGGGATTTTGAGGTTGGGGGTGGGGGAATTCCAAAATTTGGCGTTGACATGGAGGGCGTGCTTTAGCATGTCCCTACTAGGGGGGTCTGGGGGCATGCCCCCCCAGAAAATATTTGAAAAATAGATGCTCTGAGATTGATTCTGAGGCATTCTGAAGGTACTTATAGACGTATTTCACTTTAATTTAGTTACTTAGTTACTGCTGTTGCTGTTATGTATTACTGTTGAAATTTGATTGTGAAAATGTTTTTGGGGGGGGGGGGGCATATCCCAGGTCTCCCCCCCCCCCCCCCGTATGAACCCCTGGTGATGTCTTCCGGTACATGTCTGCTTCAGTTTCTGCTCTCTCCCCTCTGCTCACGTCCGCAGGTGTACAACGTTCCCAGCTCGTCCTACTACTGGCTGTGCAAGCACGTCCAGCAGGCCCACACCAAGGAACGCCCTCACAAGTGTTTCATGAACGGCTGCAATCTCTCCTTTGCCTCCGTAGAAGCCCTACAGAGACACATCCAGCGCCATTTCAAGCCGTTGTCTCCCCCACCCGTGCCCAAGTCCGTCCGCCTCGGTCTTAAGGGGCACAAGTTCCCGCAGTTGGTCGTCCGGGCGGAGAAACTACCTCCCACGCTTCCTGCCCCATCGGATCGTCCGTTGTCCGTGTCTCACGCAGTCGACGATGAAGATCTTCCTCCGACAAAGAAGGTATGTGTTACCTTACCCGCAGTCGATGATTTAGAAGATGTCAACTCGGAAGTGGATAGTGACAACCGGCTGGGAAAGCCACCGTCATCCCTACTGAGTCAGCAGCTCCAGAGACAAGAGTCTGGGTCCAGTTCCAATTCCGGTACTCAACCAAAGCGGAGGAGGCGACTCTCCTTTAAAGTCCGGATTCCACGCCACACCATCAGTTGCTCTTCTTCACATGTGCGTGGGCCTACCCCTTGTAACGGTATGTGACTCAGAATAATTGTGACTTTAGTGGGTAATTGAAGTTATTGGATCGCATAATAATTTATGCATACATGTACACGTAAGATGAGCAAGTCTCTTATGGCAGTGTACATTTGCCATTTGAGTACTCAAACCCATGTGCTCTAGCAGGAGCCCATAACCCACAGGGTTATGGGCTCCTGGCTCTACTCACACTAAAAAACATGTACTGTGAACCGAGTAGTGTGATATTTTTGAGCAGCTTACATGTACTTGCAGTGAGGGATTCACGTGGGGGATGCCATACTCAAATAAGCATGCTTCTTAATTGGAAGATAACGGTAAGATTGCTTTCGTAATCGAGAAGGCACAATGATTACGTCATACACCAGTTTGCCAAGTGTAAAATTTGCTACTGTTGAGATATAGCCATTTTCAGCTACAATTTTATGCTCGTCAAATTTTTACCAGCCGCTTGTGCGAATCGCGTGCTTGGCTGGTACTAAGATTGTTTTACGTTCCTGCGTCTGTCTGTGTGTGTGTTCATTCGTAATTTTCACGTGCGCTAAGTTATGTCATTGCATTGCTATATATGCCATTATAGCCATGAGCACGGTGGAAGTTTGCAGGCTCAGTAGGCCTAGGTATGTCAAACTAGCTCAGTTTTGTGTTTGCTTAAACGGCCAAAAAGTAGTAGGTAGCGATAATAATTCTGTTTTGGCAAGTTCTGATAGCTAAGTGGAAGTGTACACTGAAATTGCTGTGTCAGTACTTTCACTGGAAGCTAGCAAAGTTGATCCATTCTACAGCTGCATTTAGCTTAGACCTGCTGCTGAGTACAACCTTCACTTATCTGATTTATGTGAAAAATACCTCACTGGTTTTTAGATATGAAATGTCAATCTTGTTCCACTATACGGTATACATGTACTCAATACCAAAAGCTGTAATTGTATGCGCATTAATGTGACGCGTCGTATCCCAGAGTGAGGAGGTGTTACTACTTGTGTGGTATAGAATTCTGGCTAGTAATGAAGTGAATAGATGATATAATCTTGTATCCGTTACATACAGCCCTTGCGTATATTTATAATGATAGAGGAATTTTAATCTGAATAGCTGTCTTCAATTGTGTTGCTTGGAAGGTCACATGTACACGTATGAAGATGGCACTGTAAGCTCATGTTTCAAACAATACACACACGCACACACATGTACACATTCAAACCACACATATGCTTCATATTCTCTATCTCTTTTCTCTTCCTCCCTCCCTCCCTCCCTCCCTCCCTCCCTTCCTCCCTTCCTCCCAGGAGCACACATCCATGCTGAGGTACTGGACCGCAAGACCATGTCAGTGATCAGACAGACAGCTGGCGTCCTAGCCCAGTGTAGCCACCCAGCCTCAGACACTTGTGTCACTCTTAAGGCTAAGGTAATTACATTCCCCTTTCATGTTCAGCCGTCTTTTTTGCCCAGCTCAGGTCTCAGAAAGTCTGGGTACGAGATCTAGGAAGATGGGGTATGGGTCCAACGTGCTACATGTACTTATATGTGAGCGGATTTGAGAAAAGGGACCACTTTGCGCATTTTTTCAATTTTTACCAATTTTCAAGCTGTCATGTCTCCACGTCCATTATTGTGACATAAATGACTCTTGGTACAGTACAAGTACCAACTTTCAATTAAAGGGGTCCCATGCTAGGGGTGTGTACTCGCTTCGTTTCTGTGCTGCATGCCTTGGTGACACCGCCATTTTTGAAAAATCACCGCACGATCGAAAATCCCGCAAACTTGGCCCCGTATCTTCCTAACATTAATGCTGCAAGGCTTCATTTCCGGGTTATATCTGCAGCAACGCCTCCTGTATAAACCACCCACGCTTCATTTGGATAGCTACATGTAGTGCATAGTGTTCTGGAGATACGCATCTTTGAAGTATGCGCATTTGAAAATATGCAAAGTGGTCTTTTTCATATATTATATGTAACTTTCAGAGCCTCCTACAGCTGATTTAGTCAGAGTAAAGGTGATTGTCTGCGTGCCCTGTCATTGCTAGGCGTAGCCTACATATGATACAGCTGGTGTAACGTGATGGTGTTCAACACTCTTGTTTGTTTGCCATGGTAGTTACCTATTGTCTTTCCAGGAAGAATTTAAGCAATGAGCAACGTGTATACAAATCAATGTATCACGTTTCGGACAAAGTATTAGGATAGGGTTACGGCTATAGCAGTGTAGATATCGAAGTTCACACATCCCATGCACGTATCCCAGGCACAAAGTGTACCTAATGTAAGGGAATGGTTGGCTGGTTCCTAGTGGAAGTTATTGCTATTAATTGAGGTTCATTGTGTCACTTTGCCCAGTAGCTTCAGAGATTCAGTGGGTACGTTTTAGAGTTTCGATTTGTATCCCCAGCTGGTAATTTACAAACTTGAAAGCTAAAGTTTCACTTGTAATATAATCTGGGTAGCTGATTAACTGATTCTACTTGTGCTAGGTAAACCTTTAGGTTAATATGGGCTGTTAAGAAATTAGACAGTAAATTTACTGTATAATGTCTTAACAGCCCATATTAACACCTTATATTTGGTAGTATTCCAGTTTGGTCGGGAGCGCACAAGAAAGAGAAGAGTAGTACTGGGAAACGGCTTCGTCTGACTTTGAAGTTTGAAACAACCCCACGGTAGATTCTGCATGTGCATTAGTGATCATGCCTTGCCCCTGTCCCCAGGCACTCGTGCGTATTTCACACTGGATAGCCTGGTACTTTTTCTCACGTGATTTAAATTGCATGTTGGTAGGGACCGCTCGAAAGACGGTTGCAGTTCTCTACCTTTTGCTGGTTACATCTTTTCAGTCTGTCACCAGCTGAGGGGATTGCCTTAGTGAGGTAGTAGAGTTTTCAGCAGGAGGAATGCAGACATCAGCAGGACGAATGGGCACAGAGGACAGTTGACCAACGAAGCCGCCTCTGAAAACGCTTTCAGCAGTTCCCAGACAATAAAGGAAGGCAGCAAATCTACACTTCTTTTTGTAGCTACTCTTCGGACCAGCACAGTTTCTCATGAGAGCACTACAGAAATGTAAACCATAAAAGTAGCGAGATCAGGTTTGAGCTATTATTTGCAGATGTGCTCAAGTGTGTGTTCTACATTTGATTTTTAGTCCATAATTTACTGTGGGATTAATTTCAAATTTTAAAGACAGGTGCCATTTCTCACTCCCACTTGTGCTCTTCGCTTTTTTTTGCATTCTTGGTTTGACCATCAACACTTCTACCAATCGGATTCTCTAAAGCACAAGGCCATTCTTTCCTTCTGCTTTAGATTCTCGGCATACGAAAGCAACCTTCCTACCCAGAGGACGAGCTGTTGGTGAGATGGGTTCCTTCCCTGTAAGTTTACTGATGAAATTTTTACCAGCCAGGTGTGTGTGAAGCGTGCACTTGGCTGGTTCCTTACATTACTTTTCCTGCATTTTCTGCACTTTTCACATGTGCCAAGTTACATCATTGCATTACTAGGCCACTACTGTATAGCCATGCACGAACACAGTGGAAGTTTGTAGGCCCAATAGGCCAAGGTATGCCAAACTAGCTTAATTTTGTGTTGCCTAGACGGCAGAATACTGGTAGGTAGCAATAATACTGCTGTTTTGGCAATTAAATGAAAGTGCACTACGAAATTGCTCTGTGTCAGTCTTTTCACTGGAAGCTGTGCAGGGTGAGACAGGCTGATCTGTTTCACGGATGCATTTAGCTTGGACTGACCTGTTTCTAAGTGCAGCCTTCAGTTGGATTTTTTGTAAATAGCTTAATTTGCTCAGTGGGAGGCAAACAATATAAACTCGTTCTCCGTGAAAGGAGTAACCCTTCACCATTCGAGAGTGATACAATCCCAAATCAAAACCCACTACAGACTGCAGCATAACACCAGAAGATTTTTTATGTGAAAATACCCTTAGATATGAAAATCAACCTTATGTGTTTACGAAACACACACACCCATCTCCTCTCTGTATAATTATATGTGTATGTACATTGCCGTGACATTGTCTGCATGAAAGTGTATTGCATAGTTCAATTTTGCACTTGTTGACACACGCGCACATGCACATGCACATGCACACACAGAGCTGAAGACGCTTGGATACCTGTGAGTCAGTTTGAGGAAACGAAAGTTGTCTCCTTCGGTGATCTGTCCAATCAGCAGTTGGCCAGTCTCGCCTCAAACTGCTTCAGCTACGACAAATTCCAGAACAGGAGGAGCAAACGCAAGCCATGACTCACCAGTGAAGTAACGATTAGCCAAGTGAATCTTGTCACGCTGTCTCTGGTCAGATGCAGTGACGTGTCCTTATTCTTTTGATATCTTTCTTTTCTTTTATATTTCAACTACTGTATCCTGTGTTTGAAGTGACTTTGACAATGTACCGTAGCTCATGACTACAGTACATGCAAACGTAGATAGTAGAGCATACACTCTACCATCTATAATGCAAAATAGTAAGATCGGGTACGTGACTTTGCACGTGCTAATGCGCGGCCACAATTAGTACAACAAAAGCTATTCCGCATCACGCGAGGCGTTTCCAATTCGCCGAGAAATAGGAAATACGGTAGCAACGCGGGCTAGCTGCATTGAGTCCACATCTAGTGTTCAAGAAAGTTTGTGTCCAGCAATATTGTAGCCTCGTTCCCTGCCCAGCGAGGCTAACCACTATTGTTGTTTAAACATACCCGGTAGGTCAGCGATCGCGAGTATAACTAAGCTTAATAATATTATGATATAACTTTCGCTCCATCTGGTACTTAGCACATGCAACACCACTGGAGTCCAATGAGCTCTATACAAACCTGCAAGCGATTAGCGGGATCCAGTTACGTCGCGTGACATCACTTACGTCTCTACTACGTCATGTGATAGTTACGTTGACAATGGCCCGCGCAGATACATACAATGCAGTTCCGTTCACCATACGCTTAGAGAAATGGCTGTTCTTACAAACCGAATTCTTCTACAGTGTTTGCTACTGCAACTCGTATACAGTTTTGGTAAGCAGTAAATATTTATGATAGTATAATGCATGTAGCTTCGCAGCTAATGGATATTATGCATATCATAATATGCAACTGTGCTGTAGCTATCTGGTCCTCGTCCTTATGTTGAAAATTCGTAAGTTGTAGCGCCAGCTTACAGACGTATGGAGAGGACTAGTATAGCTGTAATAAATGCGCTACATTTATAGCATAGCCAAGCTCCACTCGCCAAGTTGTTTTCCTGGGGAGTGGAAATTGGAAATGAGGCTACATTCTGTGTTTTCATCCGATAATGCTTCCTGCTTGCAGTTGAAATTGAAGGCTTTCTACCCTCACACGAGGATGAGATTGGTAGTGCATCCAGTCTAGCACTGCTCAATCCAAATGACACAAGGTGAGTAGAATGTGTCCTATTTATTATAGAGTATGTCCTATATGCTGCATACTGCATAATTGTATACCATAGTAAATTTAAGCAGTAGCTATATAACAATACTCCAGGTATCTCAAAAGAGAGATAGCTAGATGAAATGCATACAGTATAGGCTTAGATCGCAAACAATTCCTAACCATGCAGCAAGACTCTTAAAATGAAACTTTAAGGTTGCCTGCTCTACTATTGAAAAATCCTTCACAGGATACTATACATACAGTGATAGTATATCCCTTGAGCAATCTTAATGTACATGTGTGATGTTATAATTACAGTGGACTCCATACAGCACATGGGTCTGTAACAGTTTTAGAAACCTGTTACAGTCCCATAAAAATCCATTGTATACAGCCAGAGTTACAGTAACATTATCATTTGTGGGAGGAAGCAATACTATAGCCGTATTGACATGCCAGGATAGGATAATGGTTTCCACCTGGTACCATATTAAGCAGAACTCTGTGAGAATTTAGTTACTACTGCGTGGTACGTGTGATACTTGAAACCGACTAATGAGCACATGCCAGGAGACTGTAGCTGTATTCCATGACCATATCAATTACCGGTATAATTTCCTGTGTACGTTCTTGAGACCATGCAAATCAGCTAAAACAATACTTACTAGTAATATAGTGCATCCAATATGTGATTTTGGTATCAGTTCTTTCTGTATACGTACATGTACGTACGAGTCAGATACATTAATGGAGCAGCTTGCTGCTAGCTCTTGAAAATCATAGCAATCTGTACAAGAAATTTTCTTTCTGTAAACTGTGTAGTTGTACACTGTAAACTGTACAGAGCATGTTTATAAACATACACAAGACCTACAGACAAATTCAACGTGCAGTAAGAAAAAGCTTTTCGTTATCCTTTTATTTGATGGGGAGCCCCTATCAGTTGCCTGTGAGACCGTATGATTGTACTGGTGATTGCCGCCTCCTGATTTTTAACCCATTTTAACCATAGATTTTTAACTGTAAACTTTTAAATTAGGTGTGGCTTAGGGCTAGATGGCCTTTGGTTCCCATCTTCTGGGCTCTGCTGATTTCTGTCGTGACCCTTTTAATTAATTTCTAGGAAGTTAAATAATTTTTGTTTTATGCAGTTTAGTAACCTGGGTTCCTCTTTTCCCCTCTAGGTGCACTCTACTTAACGCAAGCAATCCGGAGCACTTTCACCTTCCGTGTCTTGATTACATACCTGCAAACAAATGCTATTTGTATAAGTACACAGACAATGTGTTTTTTGATGACATATCTAGAGCATTAGTCTTACTTGATGCTACAGGCCTAGCAACTGGAGCACCCCAACATTGTGTGGACGCTATCCGTGCCTACGTCTGCAACCATGTCTATCCTGGGTGTGACCCTGAGAGCGGACAGCCACAGGGCATTTGTCAGGATGAATGCACGCTCTTTGCAGGCCCAGACAGCTTCTGCAGAGGTTACCTCAATGATCTGATTTCGGTGTCTGAAGGCTTCTTTCCTTTTGAACCCACTTGCGACTATCCCCTAAGATTTCTGGAAGAAACATTTGAAATTCAGTTTGAATACACTGCTTCAGATTGTTGGAACATTTCAAGTAAGCTCTTCAATTATGGAATATTACAATAGACAATATAATAGATGATGATGTCATCCCATTTTGGTTAGTTAGCCAAAGAAAATCGGCGCAAAAATTTTCTCACTGATTACTGCATCAGCTAGCTAGCGTGAAACTATCGTACTAGTATGATGCAATCATCTGTGCCCTATCAGAGCGATTCTTTCAAGATAGGTTCTGGTTTTCAAGGAACTTCTCTCTACCTTCCATCTGTGATGCCTGCTTGAATTTATGACTTGAGTCTAAAGCGGAACAGAAAGTAAAAAGACAATAAAATAACGCTCTGATAGGGTCTTGCTGGTTAACTCTAACGCTGTAGTGGCTTACTAAGCATCTTACTGTTCTTTGTTGAAAATGTGATCAGTCTTCTACTGTTGACTGTATCAAATTTCACACCATACATTCATGCAGACATCATTATTTGCATCATTATTAATTATATTCTATGTACCATCTATCAGGTGTGATCCTTGCTCCACAACCTAATGCCACTGAGGAAAGTACCAGCCAACAATCAACTAAACCACCGACAGCTCTCATTGCATCAGTCACAGCAGTAGCGATTGTGGCAGTGTTCTCAGTTACTGCAGTTAGTATTTTGTGTGTGTACGTACAAAGAATGAGATCAAAACGAAAGAGAATTTGGTACGAAAATGCTTCAAGGTGAGGACGTCAAACAAGAATTTGATATATCCTGTGTTACTTTAGAGGTTTTCCCACTCATCATGTGGATTATGATTGAGGCATTCTCAATGGCTTTTCCTCATCTTCAACAATGATATCCTGACGTATTACTTCATATACAGGACAGCACAACGATATGCATCAAATGACTATCTGATAGACTTTCAATTGGAAGGTAAATATTAGTATAGTAGGAAGGTTAGTAGAGCATTATTAACATAGCAAATCCATACAATACAGGACGTTTTGATCCGAGGATTTTCTTCAGCTGTGATATAAACACAAGTAATAATGCTAGCTTACTACATGCTAAAGTGCGTTGTATGGATTTGTAATGCTCTATTAACCTTCCTACTACAACATAGCAATGAGCCTTTACTAGTAACTATTAAGGTAAATATTAACTTAATGGAGACTTTGATAAGAGCAAACCTCATGTAACTAATCACTCCCAGGCCGCAGCTCGTCTTCCACTGCTCTGCATAATATATTAACAGCAGTGCAGTGAATACTGCATGAAGTAAACTGTAATTTCTCTATACAGATCTTTCACGGATGCAATGTGACAACGACTATGAAGGAATTGCAAACTTTACGTTAAATGCTGAGGATATGGAGACCATAGGCATACACCTCAAGAGTGTCTTGTTGCCATTTGAACAGTTGGAGATAACTGGTGACCTTGGTGAAGGTATAGTACATAAATATCCTATCGGTTTACTGGGTATAGCCCAGTAAGTCAGCTCTACAAATTGCAACCCGACTTGTGTTTCTTTGGTAGCCACTTAGACACCTGTGCATATTCTAAACCTCACAGGAGCTTTTGGCCATGTTTACAAAGGAGTACTAACAAGGATCTCGAGCATCGATTGCAAAGAAGAGATAATCCCAGTAGCAGTCAAGACGATTAAAAGTGAGTAAATTATTTACACCTTTAAACTCCATTTCCACATGAAATTCCGTACCAACCCTGCATATGCAATTGCTAGCATCATTTCCAGATTCCAATTCCCATGCAGTCCTTATTGCATAGTGTAAACTGTGGCAGAACAGTGCATGGAGCTGGGGAATAACGCTTAGGAACACAGTGCCTAATATATTATGTTGTATGGCTACTGCACACTGGAAACAGATAATTATGCAGCCTTAACACACTCCCTACAGACTGGGGATGGACTTTAGGAACATAGTGCCTAATATTATGTTGTATGGCTACTGCACACTGGAAACAGATAATTATGCAGCCTTAACACACTCCTACAGACTGGGGATGAACGCTTAGGAACACAGTGCCTAATATTATGTTGTTTGGCTACTGCACACTGGAAACAGATAATTATGCAGCCTTAACACGCTCCCTACAGACTGGGGACGAACTTTAGGAACATAGTGCCTAATATTATGTTGTATGGCTACTGCACACTGGAAACAGATAATTATGCAGCCTTAACACACTCCTACAGACTGGGGATGAACGCTTAGGAACACAGTGCCTAATATTATGTTGTTTGGCTACTGCACACTGGAAACAGATAATTATGCAGCCTTAACACACTCCTACAGACTGGGGATGAACTTTAGGAACATAGTGCCTAATATTATGTTGCATGGCTACTGCACACTGGAAACAGATAATTATGCAGCCTTAACACACTCCTACAGACTGGGGATGAACGCTTAGGAACACAGTGCCTAATATTATGTTGTTTGGCTACTGCACACTGGAAACAGATAATTATGCAGCCCTAACACGCTCCCTACAGACTGGGGATGAACTTTAGGAACATAGTGCCTAACATTATGTTGTATGGCTACTGCACACTGGAAACAGATAATTATACAGCCTTAACACAGACTGGGGATGAACTTTAGGAACATAGTGCCTAATATTATGGCTACTGTAATTATGCAGCCTTAACACACTCCTACAGACTGGGGGTGAACTTTAGGAACATAGTGCCTAATATTATGTTCTATGGCTACTGTAATTATGCAGCCTTAACACACTCCCTACAGACTACTCCTCATATTCTGACATGAAGGGGTTCCTAATGGAGAGTGCTCTCATGAGTACGTTCAATCACCCCCAAGTACTGGGGCTGATAGGAATATGCTTGGACAGTGAGAAGAGGTCTCCACACCTGGTGCTTCCTTTCATGAAGAATGGAGATTTGAAAAACTATTTAAAAGACCAGAGAACTCTGGCTGCCGCATCAAACGATGCGTCATTCCCTGAGGTATGAAAGTGAAGTATAATTGACTTTCAAGTACAGCATGCATTCTGCTAAATATGTTTTTTTTCTTGATAAAATAATACCGAGGTTTCTGAACGCAATCATAGTTATAGTGCATCACTGATGTGTCCTAGCCTCGTGCCCGGCCGTGCCATCTTTTTTTTTTTTTGCTTCCTGAAGTGGAAAAAAAGCTGGGACGTCTGGGTACGAGGCTAGATGTGTCCAGAATCAAAATTTGTTATGTAAGCAACTTTCTTCTGTGGTGCAATTCTGCATGAATAGGGTACAATATCATAGATGAATGAACGTAATTAATTTAGCAGTTGGTTGAATAACAAAACTAGAGTATCGCTTACTTGCGGTGGCAGATCATATAGCAGCTGCACAAAAGATGAGAAAATATCTACTGCAATGTATAGCATTTTGAAGCTACTCCATGGTGATGGCTGAATAATAATGTCATTATTTACAATCTTATTACTATACTCACATCCTGCAGGGACTGGACTGTGGAATGCTAGTGAAAATCTGCTATGACATTGCTAGTGGTATGGAGTACCTCGCATCAAGAAAGTTTGTGCACAGAGACTTAGCAGCTAGGAACTGTATGTGAGTTTCATTATATTATTACACCAGTAAAATATTTGCCTTTAAGGGTCATGGCCTCAAATTTGGTGAGATAAACTAGGTACACATCTTAAATATTAGGTTATGCTATAGAGCTATCCGATTCTATGAATTAATTGACCATTTTCCGTTAATGTCATCAGCACGTGTTATTTTGTCAAATTAATTTGAGATTTGGTTCAAGTTCAGCAGATGAAGGGAAAACATCTGGTCAATCCAACAAACTTCATTAATTAGTTTAGTAGTGATGTCATTGTGATGACATCACACGAAAAATGGTCCGTTAATCCCTCCTGCCCCTTCACACTGGTGGCCAAACAATCTAACTCCTTTGAATGTAACACTGCACATTAATTATATCAATCTCATCCCAGTTTATCTCTCATATGTAGAAAAGTCAGAAAAGATTGACAGAGAAAGATGAAGTGTAGCTCAAATCCTAGCCTATGCTACATAGGTGTTGCTCAAAAGATTACTATATCAAATGGCTGCTAAATATTCTTGGCCTCGTCCCCAGGTTCCCCTCCCACACGCAAAAAAAGTGTGCGTGGGAGGGGAGCCTGGGGATGAGGCTAAAATAATCTGGGCAGTACAGTTTTGACTGTGTTTATCCCTGCTTGTGAAGGGTGGATGCTGAGTTGTGCGTTCGGGTGGCTGACTTTGGCCTCACAAGGGATATCTACCAGACTGACTACTACCGTCAGAGGCAGGCTGGCCGGGTACCCATCAAGTGGATGTCTCCGGAGAGCCTCCATGACAGGATTAGCAATGAGAAAACAGATGTGGTAGGTACATAACAAAGTTACTAGGTGAATGTAGAACATTGTGGGGCGAGCCGGAGCATGTGTGTGGGATGGCATGCAGATGTTTTGTAGAGAGTGTATTTACTCTGGTCTGACTTTGCTGTGCTGCCCTTACGCTAGCATTCGCTCTCCCGACGCTCCTCCCTGGGCTGCCCTTGCTGTTAGCTCTCGCACATGAAAGCATTCACTCTCCTGCATACGCTAGCATTCGCTCTCCCGACGCTCCTCCCTGGCCTGCTCTTGCTGTGCTGCCCTTAGTTCCCGCACGTGAAAGCATTCACTCTCCTGACACTCTTCCAATACCAACTCACGTGCTTGTCTCTGCCTTCGCCGTTTGCGGTGCATTCTTTCCTGCTTCGAATTCTCTACAGATTCCATCGTGTGGTTGGCCACTCGAAAATATTGTGTTTGCAGCACACACAAGGGGTTGAAATAGGTAGAGCTACAAAGATTTGCGGTATATGGACCACACAGTACGTACGCACAGAAACTGCCATTCTTCCTTGACAATATGACCGAAATGTAAGTAATGAAACCTTCATTATACAGTTGGTGATCATATATATTAGTTAAAGTACCTTCGCGAGTGAACTACGTGAAATATTGCACGAGGGCGTGGGCGAGAGGCAAATATAGCACGAGGTGAAGCCGAGTGCTATATTTGGCCTCGAGACCACGCCCAAGTGCAATATTTCACGTAGCGCACGAGCGTATACGGTACTTTAACTGGTTTATAGTGTTTCCGTCTTTCAATTGTGCAGTTCTTGAGTTACTGTTTTGAATTTTGTGCAAGTTCTGGTCTCTGCAAATGGATTTTTAGAAGAATTCTGCTCAATAGATAATCTCTCCTAGTCTGCTGCGTTCTTGCGATTGGGATTTTGAGTATAAATACAACCCGGATTTTGACCTTGGAATGGGCGACTGAATTAGTGATGGCGACAAGGAGAACGAACCAACCTTAGAAGGAGAGAGCAGTGAATGTGTCGCTAGGCCTTCGACAAAACGTCAGCACTACTATCTCTACTATCTATGCTTTGTCATCATGGTGTGTTGCTGCCGTTCTTACGCACTTTCATGGATTCTGTTTACTGTTAATTGCTTGACCTCTTTTGACCTGTTCTATATTTACTTCCTGTGCTGTATGAGTTTTCATATAGCACTGTTCACACATTAACAGTGCTATATGAAAAATAAAGCACACTTTGTGCCTTTGATCCGCCCACGCAAAATACTATAAAGGTAATGGAGTTTCCTTATATATACAGTTGGTACATAATCTGATTTAATTTCATTCCATTTTAGTGGTCATATGGTGTCACCTGCTGGGAAGTATTTAGCCTTGGAAGAGCCCCCTATCCCACCATTTCCAACCACGAGATGGAAGAGTATCTGGAGCAGGGACACAGGCTGAAGATGCCAGCGTTTTGTAGTCAGGAAATGTAAGGCATATCAAAAGGCTATGATATTATATCTACTTTCCCTACCATCCTACATGACATACTATCTAGGCAATGCATTCTAATGAGCCTCATTCCCAGGCTTCCCCTATCCCCACCCCCCATCCAGCATATTTTATAGAAGCAATGAAACACTGGGGATCGAAGCTACATTATTATATAACAATACATTTATTAACAAATACATTTCTGCAGTATCACTATGTGCAATCTACTTTCATGTAGCGATCAATAAGAGTGAACCTGTTTACGGTGTGTAAAAAAAAAACTGGCATCCTTCTATGATCTTGAGTGAAGGCTACTCCACTTCTTCCTATAACCAAGAATGGCTAGCATATTACAGTACCCCTGCCGCTTAGTTTATTTATCATTGTACCATGATTCAAAAACACCCTGCATATATATTAATGCTGCAACCTGTTTGGTCCCTGTAGGTATGATGTAATGCTTGCCTGTTGGAGCAACAATGCATCTGAAAGACCCACGTTTTCCCAACTAGTCGAAATGATTCATTCAATCCTTCCAAAGAATGCAGCTGCCAAGGCAAGCTCCAACCCTCCAGTCCTGAACCTGAGATCGTCCATTTATGACCTTCCGCCAGATTTTTTCTCTCAAGACGAAAGGTCTCAACCGTACGACTTGCCTCCGGATTCCAACAACCTAGAAGGTGAATCCCTCTTGAATTCCATCATTTCACAGCTGCAAAATCCTAGTCGCTCCAGTTTCTGTCTGTCAGAAGACGAAGGTGGTAGCCAATCCCGTGCCGAAGCAAAGGACGAGTACACAAAGATGAAGCCACTCGGAGACGAGAGACTCGAACCTTTAGTGATAGAAAATCCAGGAACTGTGGCTACTGGTCAGGAGGACTATGCTAATGTTCTAAGTGAATACAGTGATACATATGTTGACGTTGTGAGGAAAGACTCTCATGAATACGATATCACACCCGATCACATGACCACTATTAGGGATCATGTGAGCACTCTGCCTGGGAAAAGTCGTGTATCTTCTGAGCGTAGCTCCTGCCCTTCTTTCAGGAGTAGAAGTACCAGTAATACCAGTGAATATTTGTCAATGCATGCTACTGCAGTAGCTAGTCTGAGAATGGAATAACAGATTTGGTCTCCTTCATTAAGTCAGCCTTTTCTTGTCACTCAGGACTTTCAGTTCACTATGAATTATATGGATCACCATACAGCAATGTGCATGTAAATCATTACCAGCATTGTACTGTAACAATGAGATTTATATTCTGCTGCCTCAATTTTATTGCATTATCCCATATAACGTATGACTTTCTATGTACTGTAATTGAAGCATCTAAACCTCTACTGCAAAATAATATAACTTTGTGTCTTGAAGTGTTAATTAGCTGTCAATATTAGTCACACTCGGAAATGATGGTAACTACCTCCTGTAGAGTAATTAGGACATGCATGATTATATATCACTACATAATTGCAGTTGCCAGCGAGGCCTATACCGTCACTGCACAATGCAGGTTGATTGCTACTGAATTAGCTACCAACAGACGCACATACACTGAATATTACTACTAATAGAATAGTTGGAATGGCAAGTCATTAGGAAAATTCAAATGCACACTTGCTTGCAATATAAAGCCCTTGTGGTGGGTTTGATGAGCTCATGATACGTTTATCCTCAGACTTGAAAAGAATTCTTCCTATTATATAGATGGCTATTTGTGGTATTTAAATCACTCGTATTCATCATGTTTGTCAAATGATTCTCATGCCATCATATATTAATACAGTTAATTTGCATGGGTACATTACACACTATAATATAATATACTTATGGCATTCAAAGTAAATGATAGGATAAACAATAATAAAGAAGCACAATGGTACCATGTCCGGAGAGGTGGGTTAAATCGTCGTTCGTGAAGCACCTGCACTAGAACTACTCTCGGCCGGTAGCATTTTTGAGTCAGAATAGACTTTTGTTTCTTCCTGGCTTGATCCAGCAGCCTGAGGCGTGTCTACTGAAGTCCCAGCTTGGTAGCGGCCGCGTTGACTCGACCGTGAATGCCTGGATGCAGGAGGCAGGAGCGGGCTGCTCTCAACTTCAATCCAAGAGTGGCTCCATCTTCTAGACTCACTCCGAAGTGGTGGGAGATCAGCTTCACTTTCAGCATCAGATGACGGTGGGTTGGCCACAGTTGCAATAGGTGATACCAGAGGAGCTGCAAGGTGCTGTCTTCTCCGGCAGGCTTGAACTTTCTTGTACGCTTGGAAGGAAACAGCAGCTAGAATTAGTAAGCAGGGGAATACCGCCATCACAACAATTATGCCTTGTCGTATGATGCTGGATCCATAGTAACTGAAGATAGCAGTAGAGCCAACATTCAGAGACAGGAGAGTTAGGTCCAGCAGAAGCAGAGTGTCTGCACGATTCAGCCATTTTGATTCTGTTTTGTATGGCTGCACTGTGGTGTGCAGCGTAAGCAACAGGAAAGAGACAAGCTGCTGGAGGTATGTACTCAGGTCTACCCCAAAGAGCGAAGGAATAGTGAAGTACATAAACTGTCGTGCAAGCAGATAGAGCCCTGCAAACCACCTATGCTCATCTTTGTAGCATCCTTGGTATTCATCCAGAATTGGTTTGAATCGGACCAAATTGAAGCACTTTCCCAGCCAGGGCGCCAGAAGCATTACCAGAGTGAAGGGTATTACTAGGACGCATTCCACCAGTATTGCAATAATGGCATACGGCAGGTGCTGAGTTGGGTGCATGTACGGCGTGGAGGGTTGGATCCCCACCACCACCAGATCGCGGTCCGGGTATGTAGCAGTGTACACAAGAGGTTTGAGAATGTTCATAGAAGTTTCAGCCAGAGATGTGTAGGATATAAGCAGAAAGACTGACGTTGCAGGTATGGTCCCCCGTCCGGAAAGAAATTTAAACTTGAAGTGCCAATTTAAATCGATTTTATTGAGGCTGTATAGCAGGACAGATATGGCCACAGGATGAATGTAGTGTAGGAACTCATACTGGATGGGTGTCACGCCATCGAACAGACAGAATCCCGTGAAAGCCAGGTATTTGGGGTCCAGCTGGGTGAAACTAACAAGAAGTGAAATAAACGGATCCACACTGAAAGGAAAAGTTTCTACGTAATAGTATCTGACAACACTGTAAAAATACAGAAAGCCATAGAAGCCCGCAGACCCAACCGAAACATTCAGATGCAACAGCACTACTATCTCTGCTACCACAAATATCCAGTAGATAACAATCAGCAGCACAAGGCCGACTTTGCTCCCAACAGTGCACTTCCTGCAGCGATAAGAGTCATAGCCTAGCTGCAGCCCTTCACGACACTTGGAGCACAAGGGACCAGTCCAGCCTTTAACACAAGACGCACTCTCATTCACTGGGATTTTGCACAAGCTTCGAGATTCGTCACAGTAGTCCAAGCAATCGCCGCAGGCCCCAGTGTCAGCAAAACAAATTTGAATGCCATACACTGTCTCCGGTGTAACACTGATGTTGCCATACCAGTAACCGACATTGATACAAGGGACAGTTCTCTCTCCTGCAGTCCTCATGCAGGTAATGTAGCGACTGTCTGTGCACACACACTTGTGCGTACTCGAATTGTACACCATTCCCAGCCGGCAGGACAGGAAATCAATTCTCAGGGGAGCTAAGATAGGCCATGACGTGTCAGTCTTGAAAACGAGGATGAAATCAGAATTGTCACTGGTACCCGTGTGCTGTGGACCACTGACGCTGAATTTGCTCAGAGTTGTGTTGGAGGTGAACACTCTCACTCCATGGAGATCATATATGGTGCTACTGTCACACAGATCATCATGTAAGTTATAGTCCTCATATCTGGTCACGTTGTGGCAGCGGACGCTGAGTACGGTTGTACTACTTGGCTGGTCGTAGTAATCAAGCAATTCCACTACTAGATCAAAGGCCTCTCCAGGCATTACCGAGTACGTGTACCATCCATCGTCACGGACGGCAACTCCCGCGGACTGGAAGTGTAACTTCTGGGCTGGGGTCGCTATCACAGATCTGTTTGCGTCCTGTAGATATACAAACTTGTCCTCTCGTGATACATTAAAGGGGTTTCCCCCCTGTTCCCACGTGCACTCCCTAGGATTACTCACATACACGGCATCCCCTGCTTGTGTGGCGGAGTTGTTTGTGAAAGTAATGTTCACCTGCCAAGACTCCAAAGGTATACTCTCATGAACACGGGAAGGGTCCACGTAGGTCAAGAAACAGCTGTTGGAGTCGTTAAGGGACAGAGATGGTGGGAAAGTGTAGTACAGGGCACCTCCGTACTGAAACACTGCATTGCCTTTGAAGAGAATGGCAACTCCTTTGTAGAGGATGATCCATGCTGTGCCTGTAAGGTACAGGCTCCCTCCCAAGAGCCCGACATTTTCAAGAAAGTGAACATTGTCTTGAAAGCCTACTGAAGTAGAACTGATGTATACCGCAGACTCGTAGTTCTGATAAAAGAGTGTATTGCCACAGAATTTTAATGGAATGCCCTCAGTGTACACAGCCCCGAAGCCATACAACCTACTGTGGTTACCAACAGGGATCTTGAGCCTGTTTTCATTGAAACTACAGTTGCAGAAGATGGCAATCATTGTGCTAGCATTGGCGATCACTTCGGACTCCCACTTAGTGAGGCCAACGGCAGCAGCAGAATTGAGGGCCATGTTATTATGCCAAGCACTTCTGATTATGTCTAAACTAAAGTACGGTGCTCTCGTAGGGTTGTTGTAGATGGATAGCCCTCCTCCCCAATAAGCTGTATTATTAATAAACTCTACTACTTTGAGTAAGACATTGTTACAGCATTGGTGAGTATTATATGAGTCACGGGAGAGGATCATTCCTAACCGAATCCCTCCACCACTAAATTGAGCTTTGTTGTTAACAAACCTACAACCAGCCAGTGTAATCTGGTTTCTGTACGGCTCATAACTGATAATCTTTAAACATAGTCCTCCACCCCACAGTGCACTGTTGCCTGAAAAGTTACAGTCACTAATAGAAAACAAATTATCACCTACGTTATATGCCCTCAGCTCTAGGTGGAGTCCCCCTCCTCTGCCAAACGGCCAGTGTTCCAGTGGATCGCCTAGAGGAATGAGGCGGGCGGGGTTAGAACCATAGGCCGGTGGGTTGTGATTACCCTCAAAGAGGCAGCTTGAGATACTGTAGTTGGCATTGGTTACGATGGAGTCGTTCGAACCAAAACAGTCAATAAAGTTACCGCAAAAGGTGAATTCAATGTGAAGCCCCACAGCTTGAGGACTGCATGTATAGTTGTCGCTTCTGTACTCGGATGGGTTACTGCCATCGGTCTTGTGACACTCACCCACGGCGGCAACACTGTGATTCAGGAAGTCAGTGTATTCAATAACCACTTCTCCTCGAACGTCGTACATGGAGATACCAGAGCCCCTCTCAGAGGTGAACAGGCATTGGCTCACTGTTACATCGCTGCAGTTGTAGAAGAAAAGTGCTGAGTAGGCACGTATGAAGGAGAGGTGTGGCTCAGACTTGAGGAAGGCGGTGGTTGGATGAGACACTGAACAGTTCTGCCAGTGGATGCCACTGATGTAGATATTAGCAGATCCATTGAAGCCGATACCAACACCGAAGTCAGAACAATTAATGACTGGGTCCCCATACCCCAAGATACTTACATTTTCCGCCTGCCAAAGTCTGATACCGGACGCGTTGCTGAAACTGTGGCTGTAGTAGACGATGATGGTAGTCTCTGTGAAGGCCGAGGCAGAAGCGGGAACGTCTCCCAGGGCAATCAGGGCGTATCCGATGGAGCTGCAGTTGGAGCGGCCCTGCAGACACTCGGGAGCGTTGTGGCCTTCTCTAGTCACATTGATGACTAGCGATCTCTGTCCGAGGGAGCACCTCGCAGTGGCTGCCAGCAGAACAACGACGAATAAGCCCAGAGCAGCCATTGATGTGCGTAGGCCAGCATGGATAATACGTGGCCAGACCCTTTCAATCGAGGGTATGATGTGCGCACGTGTTCGCATTGAGCCCCACCCCCTACACCGCCTCCCCGCAAGTAGACATTGTGGGGCGAGCGTGAGCGAGTGTTTGTGGGCAACATCAGGAGTGCAGGTACAAATTGCAGGTATTAGCACTGCAGACCACATGTTGCATGCTTGTACTAGTTGTAAGACGTCTCAACTCCATATCTATCAAGCAGCCTCAACTTGAGGAAGCATCAAGACTTCATAATATTAATTATACAGTTATAGCTAAACTCTTGGTTGCATGAATGTCAGAATGCAGGTCCAATGATGTAATGGGGGGTAAATTGAGCACTAAACGGAGAAAATAGCTACATGTTTTCCTACAAGAAAACTACATAAGAGCACATGTTGGCTTGTATTTTGTTCATTTAGCTAGTGTATGCTCACTTCCCCCCTCCCCCTCCCATTACATCATAATGGTAAAAGGTCCCTTCGGGTACACTCTTGAAGAAGTTAGGAATTTCTAAACGTTCAAGAAATGAAGAATATAGTTAGCTACATACAGGGGTGGAATTCCCCCCAAAAAACAAAAATAACTGAACATGATTGGAACCACATTTTGACATGGAACAAGTAGGTATGGATTGTGGTAGCTATAGGACATAGAGTAAGCAGTATTGAGTAGCTGGTGTGGCATGTAGGAGATTGCAGTGTGTGTACAGGCAAAAGTGTCGAAAGATATTGGGATGACGATCTGTAAGAGTATTGTGGTGTCATTCCAACCTTATTCGGTTGCTTTTTTTTTATTCCATAGAGAGAATGCAAAGGTTGGGTCTCATTCACGTGCAGCTACACCAATTACATGCTATGGTGGTCCAGAGCGTATAAAAGCCATGAAGACTAATATAATATAATGATTAAGAATGGCTAATATTATGCTTTACAGAGTTAATGATACATAGCTCTATTGATGTAATCAGTGATTCCAAAAGTGTCTCCAGAGCCATTATTCTCTTTCTGCAGCATGTTTACAACTTCTCGTACAACTTTTAGCACCTGCTTTGTTTGCTGAGGAGTGTAGTGCTCAAACTCTTGTGGATGTGAACGGTGAAACGTCTCATAACCGGTTGTAATTCTAGTTTGCAAGAGCTGATCAGAAACAGGAATATTCAGAAAGTTGTTTATCTTCTTTACTTGGGATAGTGCATCAGATTTGATGTCTTCGTATCTCACGATCAGAAAGGGTCGGTTCATTTGTATACCATTTTTCACCAAAGATACAAAGTATTGCTTCCATCTACTAATTCTGACCTTTACAAATTTTTCCCATGCCTTGTTGTTTCCTAAAGAAAATTGTAATTATAACACGTTTCGGTTAGCATGTATCTATGAGTGCATAATATGCAAACATGTTTTTCATGACAAAATGAGTGCAGAAATGCATGGGTCTGTGGCCTACCAAAATATTTGGTTCCGACAGCGACAACATGACTGAGAGTCTTCTGTCTGTTCCACTCGGCTACTATAGCATCTAGAGGGTTCCGAATTAAGAGAATGACAGCACCCCACGGTGGACCAATCTGCCAGTGGACAGAGAACACTGAATAAATACACCTCTAAGAATCATTTCGTAGCCTTGTCACTCCAGATCTTCTACTAGCCAGTAGCTACAAGGCTAAACTTTAGCAATAATTAAAACAATTAGCTATAAGTAGTAGAGTTAGCCTCGTTCCCAGTCTCTCCGCTTCTCCACTCCGATCCAGTTTTGATGTCGCTTGTAGTTTTATAGCTACTGCAAGTTATTTAAAACTGGAACAGAGAGACTAGGAATGAGGCTATGGTAGACTATGTTAGCCAGTTGGGAATAGAGCTATATTATATAGCCATATGTGACTTTATAGCTAATGAATCACGGTGTTCTCATGGATACACAACTTGTTGTACAACTTTTTCACAGAGTACTAGCTAAATGTGTGAATTTTATTTTGTGCATTAACTGTGCCATTATTATAGTCACATCCACTCACCCCTCTTTGGTGAGGGTCGTTCTTCCACACAATGGTTGGGTCGTGGTCCTTCACCGCAAGGACTACACCACTCTGGAACCCTTCTCCAGTGAAGCCACCCTTCTTTAGTGCCGAATCACAAAATACAGCGCCTAAGTGGAAAATCAGAGAGAGGCAATAGCATCAATTTTCTTAGATCCAAAGTTAATGTATTGCTAGTACTCTGATTAGCTAAGGGTCGCTTGGATAGCTTACTATTCCATTTGTTTCTCTCAGATAGAAGTTCATATGCCATATATGGAGGGCAGACAGCAGTAATTTAGGGACACTGCCTATATATAGCTAATTAGCTATAGCTATCACTCCGTAGCTAATAGCCTGAAGCTGGGATTATAAACAATTATGTAAGTCCGGCATTAACTAGCTGTCGATCATTGACAAGCTATAACGATTCTTATGAGTGGCAAGACTTTGTACCTGAATATGGAGTATAGCTACTAAATAACTGGCGGCTACCACAGAATCTCCGGTTGTTAAAGTGATAGTGTTTGATACCACTAAGAATAATTACAGGAGCTGTATCTGTCCATGGAATGGTAGATAGCTAATGGTAGGAGTTTGTGCCTCAGCAGTGCAGCCCTCTAGCTATACAGTTCTCTAGCCTCGTTCCCAGGCCCACGTGCGCGTTTCACTTTTATTAGCCTAAGCACAGCTGTCGTGCAGAGAGCCTGCATGGGGACGAGGCTATAACAGTTCTCTCTATTCCACCTGTACATATGCCGGTTGCCTCCTCCAGCAGCCCCCGCAGCCATGTGTTACCACTTCCAGGAAAGCTGATCAGTCCGACTGGAGCTCGATGTGATCCAGCCATGAAATGGCACGTTCCAGTGCTCTGTTGCAGCTTTTCAATATCACAAAGACTGAGGCTAGATTTCCCAGTACAGGCGAACTTGCCGGCAGATAGGAGGAACTGCGAACAAACGTCATCACTGCAGTTGCTATAGTTCCCCATGAAAGTGACATTACGTTCATCTCTCTGAGCAGTTGTAGAGTAGTTTCCGTTTGATGAATTTTGTGTATTAACTAATTGAAGCGATGCACGAAACAAGGGATGACATTTTTCTGATTAATTTTGTAGTTTATTATGGTGTGGAATGTGTGTGTGTGCATGTGTGTGTGCATGTGTGTGAAATAAAGACTTTTAGCTAGACGATGCTTCAAAAACAGAAATAGCTAATATCATGATTTAAATAATCCACTAGCTACCCACAAAGTGGTCATGAAGTGCAGGACAACCTAGCCTCATTCCCATATGCTAGCTAGGCTGGATTTAGCCTCGTTCCCAGGCCACGTGGGAAAATTCGAAAAGAGCTTGGGAACCAGGCTAGGCTTGATTAGACTTCATTCACCCAATTTTCAGAATTTAATAGCTAGCTACACCTGGTCACAAAGAACCTTTTGTGCATTTTATAATAGTCGGTTGGAGCTGAGGAGGTGTTCTTCGTAGACACAACCTGGGGTCGTGCCTGCTGGCCGGGCTTCTTGGCTCAGTTGGTAGAGCATCAGTGTACCATGCTAAAGATGGCAGGTTCGAGTCCCACAAGAGTCCACTTTTTTCCTTCCCATAAGTCCATTCTGTTCCCTGTTACAGGCTAACCATGTAGGATAGGCTGCATTGGTTGCTACCACTTGCCTACGCAGGGTTTGGTAGTCGTAGCTACAGCCACTTCAGTCTAACCAGGCTATAGGCTGCCTAGACTTCATGACCACGTTGTCTGTTGACCAGTGAAATTCACCCAATTTCTGGAATTTAAGTACAAGACTGAACCAAGGAAATCACAGTCTTGAGGAATCGGTATATTTTAATACAGTTGACAAAATTCAACTTGATACGTGTTATTGTGCGTGTGGGTGTGTGTGAGTCAGTGGGTGTGTACACATCGCAAATTATAACACATGTAGTTTTACAGCAATACCCCCCTAAAAGTATATGCCTGATGTATTATACTAGTATATACATGTAGCTAGCTATTAGTTATAGCTAGCCATTATGATCCAGGCATTGCTACCATATACATCACCTACTTATTATCATACCTGTTTGTTGTAAACGATGCAATCTACTTGGAGTTGGACTTCTGTTCAGTAGTGGCAACGAGCCGAGATAAAGCAAAGCGGGTATCAGCAAAACTGATGAGATGACCATCAACCAACGAACCTTCTTCATCATCTGCAAGCTGGCTTAGCATTGTCAATATACCTTTATGCACAAACTAAGTGATATCGATGTACTCATGTAATATCTTAGATACTACCCTACAGATATGCTTGTAGCTTCTCAGTGATTTCTCTGTAAGATTTCTTTCAACTTATGCAATAGCCATTGTTCTATGTTTATAGCCTCAGAATTGTATAGCATTGAAGTGGAGTGTCAAAGTATTAATACAATGGTATTCAATGGTTGTATATAGCATAGTGCCCATGAACATCTGCAACAATTCAAATGCCTATGTCTGCCTTGTGCGTTTATAGACTCACATCCATTACTCTATTCAATAGAACATGTTAGCATTGTATCCTTCTTAAGTCCACTTATATAATTATATATAGCCACTCCTATTCACTTTAGTGTAATGCAGGACAAATAAGGTAAAATTGCGATCACATGTCATTGACCATGGTAGGCCATGAAAGTACATGTATATATGTTGCCAATTATTATACGTAATGGCTTAGCTAAATTCCTAGAAATGCCTGAGGCATATCACTGATTTAAATACATACGGCATAGTCTTTGCACTGTAGATAATAGTAGATTAGTTAAGCAGACTTTTACGTGGTCCTGTGACCTTACTGATAGAGGGCAAAAGAATTGGTGTTTTTATGCTAGGGAGATTAATTCTTCATAGTTTAATGGTAAACAGTACACTGCAAAAAATATGTAGCTATCAAACATCTGAAATTCAGGTAACCACTATGTTTACCGGTACATGTAGTCAAAACAACTATAGCTACATATTTTTTGTAGTGTATAATATTAATCTAGATGTCCCCCAAGTGCTTACTAATGCAATGAACATCAAACACCATGGGTGTCTCTAAACACTGGACTGGATTCTCCACTGGAATGTGGAACTGGAACGTGGTACTGGATTATCAAACTGGACTGTGGGACTGGAATAGTATATTGACAAATATTAGCAGGGGCTGATAAAAAGGTTAGGCAGGGTGTTTTAATTATGAACTTAGTTGAATTTATCTTGGCTAGGTGAGTGACTACACACTCCAAACTCTAGCATGAACAAAAAAGATTATTTGTTTTTGAGTGCCAAGCAAGGGTGAGGGGAGTTTTGACACTCTAAAGAATGGCACTGGGCACTGATATTGATATGTTCACCGGTACTGGAAATAAGGTAAGTTAAGTGGGGCAGTTTTTGGTTGGATTAATTTCCTGCTTGGTGCTTCAGACTGAAATGTGCAAACCTTTGGCAGTGCAAGTTTAGTAAGCATGTTATCAAACCACTCCTTAGCTATTATAATTGTAGCAAGAATTGATAATAGACATAGGGCAAGGTAGGGTGTTTTTAATTACGAGTTTAGGTTGAGTTAACTCAAGGGATATTAATATTCTCAAGCTGATTTTGACAGAGCAAACAGACTACAGGCTGATGTTGATTGGGAACACTTGCTGGATACCCCTGATGTAAATCAAGCTCTACAAAGCTGGGAAAATGTTTTCAAGACTACCATGGAAACCTGCATCCAAAGGGTGTTCTACCTAGATGCAAGAACCTCCCTTGGCTATCAAAGAACTGCAATGCAAAAGCGGAAAAACTTTATCCCAAAGGGTAAAGTCATCAGGGTCAACTGAGCTCTGAAGAAAACATGCTAAATAAAGTGACATCAATATTGAGAAACTCAAAACAGTCTTTCTTCTCAAGGAACATTAACAGTGGAAACGAAAAACGGTTTTGGAAAACAATGAAGCTCTTTTGGAAGGATTCAGCCACAATACTATCAATGATGCAGTCTTATGGCACATGAGCAGACAATAAACTGGACAATGCAAACATGTTGAACAATTACTTCTCTAAATGCTTCACTACCTCATTGTCAACCCCTATATGGCTCCTTTCGAATTCATGAGTCTGCTGAACACCTGGAATTGCCATTATATAGTGCTATGTATATTGTGTGTTGCATAATACTTAGCAGTTCTGTAAAACTGTGGAAACGTTTACCCCAGAATTGTGTGTCATATTCTACTATTAGTCATTTAAAACTGCTGTAAATTGTATGTGTACTTAAACTTTTCTTTGTTTTTTGTTTTTATTTATTTTTCTCTTTAATTTGTTTTTGTGGTTCCTTAACACTAGCAACCATAATTATGCTATCGGGATCCAGCTGTACATGTTTTGCCTGTTTCAGCTTTAACACAAAATTAGCTCATCGAAACGAACCCACCACAAGCTAGGGCTTATACTGCTAGTGTGCTTTTTCCTAATGACTTGTCATTCCAACTATTTTGTTAGTATTCAGTGTATGTGGCTGATTAATTGTAGCTAATGAATAATTCAGTAGCATCAGCCTGTCAGACTTGAAAAAATATCCCCAAGCAGGCTTATAGTGATAGATAGCTAGATGGCTATTTGTGGCATTTCAAAACAACTTAACTTAACTCTTTAAACGCCATGGACAGATTTATGTGCCTATATAAAATAGAGAAAACTAGTACTTTATATTAACGCCTACTATAAAAAGCCCATATAAATTCACATAAGCCTTATGGCTGTATTAAAACTTGGCTGGGAAAGAGTTAATTGGAGAGAGAAAAAAGAAGCCTATATAGCCCCTTGACAGGCAAACAATTCTTCCCAGGCTTACTACTGATAGATAGATGACTATATGTGGTATTTGTATAAAGAGAAACAACTTAAGTTGGAAAATTTTTTGCCTGGCTCCGATCCCTCCTGGATGGTCAAACTTCAAAATAATTTCCCATGCAGGCTTAGTATTGAGATTACTATCTGTGGTATTTTAAGAAAGAGAAACAACTTCACTTGGAGGAGGGGAGGGGAAAGAAGCCTGTAGCTAGCTCCTGGACGGTCAAATAATTCTTCCCAGGCTTAGTACTGATAGAGAGATGACTATTCGTGGTATTTCTATAAAGAGAAACAACTTAAGTTGGAGAAAAAACAAACAAACTAGCATCCCTCCCTCCTGGATAGTCAAACTCATAAACAATTCTTCCCAGGCCTAGTTGGAAAAAAAAACTAGCATCCCTCCCTCCTGGATAGTCAAACTTATAAACAACTCTTCCCAGGCCTACAGTTGGAGGAAAAAAACAACGCCTAGTGAGCTTCCCATCCCTCCTGCAGGGTCAGACATACTTGTAGAGGTATGGCTGCCCCAGAAGCGTTGGATAGGCGAGACTGGGAATCACGGTGGGCACCGAAACGTGCCCAGTCGTCCATTCAGCTTCGGGATCCGAAGAAAGAACCGGCGTTCTTGCTACTAGGTCGTAGAAAGTCGAAGATCAATATGTGTACAGGGGGCCCGATCCCCGACTTGATCACCTTGGGGAGATAACGCTCCGAACCCCAGTCTGCAAACGAGCGCACCATTTCGACAATCCGTCAAACGTGTGTCAAATTCAGTATTATAAACCCCAACCGTCTGAGAGTTGAATCTCAATAGGTTATACCGGTAACGCGTTGAACCTCAAGAGTTGAACCTCAATAGGTTCACACATCATTATCAGACTTACTTTCTTTTGTTGGTACATCGAGAGTCAGGAGTCAAATTAATATAATACATGCAGTATACAAATTATAGTACTGCCTCAATCACATTACCATTAATAATAATTACAAGCACCAATTATTAGTGGGGCTATTACAATACCATAGCCTTATTCCCAGGCTCCACTCTACAGCTTTGTTTCATGCTACCTGTTTTGGCTCTTCCTCTCGAAGTTCATCCTTCAGTCCTGTATAGCTAGCTATATATGCACCTGCTACCATTTATCCCATGCAGTACTAATAAATTGTGGTGAATGAGGTTAGTGCAACGTATCTCATGATAATGAAACTTGCCTGCATAATGCAATAGCTAATGATATCTAGGGCATGCCACCCTTTATTTTGAGAGGCTTGAGAGGCAATATGGTGGCGTCAAAGGTGCTTCGTATAATAAATTGAGTCTCGCAGTATATTGGCTTTCTTTTCGAGCATTGCTAATAGCTAGTTATGATGGCTGACAAACATATCTACCTTTGATATGCAACTCCATGCTTGTTCACCTTTTGTTTTGGGAGGAAGCTATGAATGGGGGTGGGGGTTCCCTTGTCTTTACCCTATATACTCTCAGACACTGCTGCAGATGAGACCTTCTGAACTTAGGTGAGCCTATACTAGGTGACATGCGGCCAAAAATGGTTAAAGTATTTGACTGCGGACAAAAAAAAATCGCAGGTTCAAATCCCGAAGCCTGCCAGATCACCGTAAGTTAGTATTAGCTAACTGTAAGCAGTAATGTTTAATATTAATAGCAGACACACCTGAGACCGTGTCACAATATTAACTTACATACCCTAACCCTAAGGCCTAATAGAAATGGATATGCAACCACAGTACAGCTAGTAGTCTATAGCTAACATAAACAGCCTTGCAAGGGATTGTTACGTGTCTACATCCCTGTGGAGTTTCCTCAATCTAATCCAATGTAGCTACAGTCTGTTCTATCAGTGACTTATCTAGCATAATATCAATGAGGACAAGAATGCCTTGCCTTAGACCTCCCCCCCCCCCCCATATGGTCTAAGGGGAAGCTCTTAAGGCTCATGAATAACTAAAGAAAAGCCATAGTGGGGTAACCCTAAAATCTAGTACTTATGAAATATGCAAACTTTTCATGTAACTCTGTAAACACAAACAAATGACCAGCTCGGTATTACATTATATGATAGGGGGGGGGGGGGGGAGGGGCAAGTTGGTTAGACCACTCTGATTCTGAGCTGTTCGTTATTTTATGAAGGTGAAAGCTGAATTTTTAAATAAAAGGTGAATGCTCTATGTTGTGCATGTGTACTGTTGATTATGCATCTGCACCTCAGTAGGTTACAGCAATGGGCTCCATCCCCTCAGAGTTTGTTTCTCCCTTTGTTTTCCTCTGGAATATAACCGTCTATTAGTCATAATTTGCAACTATGCATAAATGAAGCGATACCTTCCACCTAAAAACGGTGCAGTATACCAAAAGATAGTCTCGCGCCCGCTCTTTTCGGGAAATTCAAGAAGCCGAAAACTTTGTACAGTTAAATCCTACAGAATTCCGCCAGTAGCTATTTGCATAGTCTCGCGTGGCCAGACTCTTTGCACATTGTAGAGTCATGGTAGAATCCACTGAACGGAAGGAAGTGCAATTGCTTACCGATTTGAGTATAGCTTTTTCTGGAGGTTAACTCGGTGAACGTTCACAAGTACACGTTAACGATTACATCCAAGTTCAAAGTTCATGTACAGCGCCCCGTGGGCTCAGTATTTACAAACGCTTGATATCTGTGATGACGTCACAGCGTAGTCTCGTGACCGGACCTCGTGTAACTCGCGGAATTGGAGGTCTACTTACTACAAAGTGTGCCACTTGGATCTCCATAATTTAAACCTGTGGCTCATCGATGACCCAGCTGGATGGAAAGGCTAAAAGTACTGACTTTGAATGTTTGGTGAGTGAATAAATGAGGACGTACTGATCTGTAGCAGCCTTACAAGAGATTATAACAAATTATTTATTTTTTGTGTACTACGGTTACCCCTAACTTCTAATACATGTATTATGGTACTACTGTAGCACTAGGCTAATTCCCAGGCCACGTGATAAAATTTTAGATTAGCCTCGTACCCTGGCAACCCCTTCACAGCTTTTATAGCTGCCATGGAAAAAAAACGTGAGGGGATTCCTTGGTACGAGGCTAGTAAAAATGTATCTCAAATGATCTTGCCCTACGAGAGTGTGATTGTATGGTCATGGGGTGTAGCACAGGGCATGCCTTGACATTTAGGTGGCACGCTCACCACACACATCCAGTTGGGCAATACACCCACAACACCCAACCCACAAAACGAAATGGCTGTTTGCTACTGTCTGCTTGAAGACCAGAGGCTGAAGCAAGCTCACAGTAACAGTGATCGCTTCCAAGTCTCCCCGTTTGGAGTTCTATAGGGAATGGACGTTTTCGCTGTGAGTTTGATAGGCTATATCTGGATTATTTTTTACGCTTAAATTGCAACTGTGGTAACCAAGCAGGGTTAAAACAGCCCTCATATTTTCGCAGTGTAAAGACTGAACATAGTTACAAAACCTAAAAGATTAGATTTCGTGTTGGCCTAACACAGATAAGGACCTCCAGATGCAGGCTCACCAACGCGCATCCGTGAACTGGCCACCTTGCAACTGAAGGTGGCAGCTATTTCGACAATAGACTCGTAGACAGCTAAGCAGGTAGCATGTCATTGTCTAGATATTTAGTCTAAAATAGACATAATAATTATTATTGTTGTACAGACTGTATCTATCATTCATCTGGTTCATAATTTCGACTGGCAAAAACAGCGAATTCAATACAGCAAAATTAGAGCTAAGCCTAGCCAGCTACGGCAAAGTAAACCGTGCCTTATTCTCCAGGCTACCATGTGACATGCTATACAGCTATGACTGTGCAGTGTTTTGTGCGTACGGCTCTGTCGATCTTCTGCATCAGTTCCATGGATCTGCGCTGGTGAACTTGTATCTTGAAGTCCTCTCACCACTAGAAAGTCACGATCAGTTCTTGTCTAGCCTTCAGAGCTACCAAAAACACAAAGAAATGCTTTTGCCAATCCTCTCTGGTGAGTTTTCCCTCGTTAGGCGGCGAGATCGATAGCACTGGCGTGGGGCGATGTGCAGTGAAGCATGATGACGTCATCGATGACGGCACACGTGATTGAACCATACCAGGTCTTTCCCTCGGTCTCTTCGCTCGCTCGGCGGGGAGACCTGGGAATGAGGCTATCACCAGACACTGTTTCTCATTTCTGGATTTCCAGGGGTGTCCACTACCTTGCGAGGCACATCCAGGAGAGGCTGGGGCACATTGCGGAGGGAATCAAGGACTATGATATTGTGGCACTGCAGGAGGTACGATAGTGGTTCAAATACACATGTAAGAAACTATATATAATCATTGAGAGTCAAGCTCTAGTTGGTAGGATGAAAAAATAGTCAAACAATTAGAAGATTTTGTACAGGGGGAGAACGGTAACCTCATACCCAGGCCTCCCCCCCCCCGTGCATTTTCACAGCTGCGAAAAAAGCTACGAGGGGAGGCCTGGATACGAGGCTAGGAGAACGGGGGGTATCTTGTGGCAGAAACTCCCTTGGACCTCCCTTGCACACAAAAATTATATCGCACTTCATCCTGCGCTGCATCATCCAATCTTCTCTCCTTCCCCCTTCATGACCACACCCCTCACTGTCCATCCCCCCTCCCCCTCCCCCTCAGGTATGGAGCAATGACGACTACAGCTTCCTAGTCCGGAAGGTGGAAGACTCTCTCCCCTACTCTCACTACTTCCACAGGTCAGTAGCTTAATTACTCTCTCAAGCATGTTCAAGTATCTTGAGCAAGAGCTTAGAGTGCCAAACCACAGTTTGCAGCGAACACTGGGACTGAGGCGTTTTATCTTTGAGCAGGAAATTGTCAGTAACACCAATAGGAAGCCCATTTGGGCTGTCAAGGGTCAGTGCAGGGTTCAACATGAGGTAGTTTCCTCACACTATTGTACCCTAGGTTGCTATGTGTACATGTCGACAGCTTTTATGGTTACAAGAGCACATAAATACTTTCCCAGGCCCACAACAGAGTACTCTCTTGGGGGGCGGGGAAAATTTATTGTTAGCATCCGATTGTGGTGTTTTTATGGGTGTACTGTTTGTTTGTTTTTAGCTTAAGTACGTATAGTTTGCTCAGTACAATGAGTAAGCCATGCTACTAATGGAGAAGATTGTAAAAGCTATTGAAAGCTAGGGGAGGGTAATTGTTAATTGGTAGCTTTTAATTAATTGTCATAGGACTCTTACTGCATGCTAAATGTTGTGGTAAAACTACACACACACACACACACACACACACACACACACATACACATACACATACAAATGTGTACACACAAACCACACACAAATGTGTACGTTTACCATACACACACACATACACACAAATGTGTACACACACACAACACACAAATGTGTGCACATACCACACACACACACACACACACACCCTCACAGTGGCGTCATCGGTAGTGGCCTCTGCATCTTCTCTCGTCACCCCATCATGACCGCCTTCACTCACCAGTTCTCTGTCACAGGGGGCGTCTCTGACTTCACCGACGGAGAGATTTTTGCTGGCAAGGGGATCCTTGGTTGTCGGATCAACACACCAGGAGGGAATGTTGCCTTCTACACGCTACACGTGAGCTGAAAATCTAGCCTCGTCCCCAGGCTCTCTGCGCGTTGCTGGAGAGCCTGGTATATTTTCTCACGTGATCCGACTTTCTTAATTGCGCGTGGGCAGGGACCGCTCGAAGGACGGTTGCGCTTCTCTAGCTTCTGCTCGTGTCATTGTTTCAGCGCTTGGTCTGTGGCACAAACGGGCTCCGAAGAGTAGCTGCAAGAAGTATAGATTCGCTGCCTTCCTTCGTTGTCTGAGAACTGCAGCTGTCCTCGTCCACGCAAATATTCACCCTTCTACCTCCCTTCTACCCTACGCGTCACGCACGTGAGCAAATATACCAGGCCCACAGCTGCGCTAAAGCGAAACCGCGCACGTGGGCCTGGGAACGAGGCTACTGAAAATCCACTAGAGTTGTCAACGGCCTGCATTTTAAGGACCTTTTTAATGCGTGTGGGAGTCCTGTGTAGAAATTGAATATTTATTTCGTTGCATATTTCGATCGCATCATTGTGTTCAAAATGTTGTACATGTATCTCTGAACTTTGGTTAAAAGTGGGGCTCCTACGCACTGTGTAAACACATTAATATCTGATGCATCTACGCTGTGCATATGAGCCCCACCCTAAACGGAGGTTCAAAGATATAGTGCTTTGATGCAATTGATATATACGATGGAATAAATTCAATTTCTAGTCAGGATTTTCGCACATTTTAAAGTAGCCTCGTTCCTAGGACCCCCTTCCATGTTTGCATGGGGGAACGAGGTTTGGAATTAGGCTAGAACAGTGCTAGTCTCATTCCCAGGCTCTCCCTACTCCGCAGTGTCAAATAGAACGGTACATTTCCATGACATCATCACATGAAAACGCAGCTGCAATGACACATGGCGTGTTTTCATGTGAACACGTTATACCGGACTCTTCCACTCCATTTGGCACTATCATAGGTAGAGTAGAAGGACTACTCTACTATCGGACTACTCTACTATCTATGGCACTATCATGGAATCGGGAATGAAGCTAGAAGGTTGCCCTTTGTTCCTTTACTCTTACAGGGAGACGTAATAAACTTTCTGTTTGTTCCGAGAACAGTTTCACGTTATATTTTTCTCGATGTCGTAAAGGCTCATTGCTACATTTCTAAACTTTTCTATAGTATTCATAGCAGGTAGTAAACTTTAATCAGTACATTTCGGCCTGTGGGCCTTCATCAGCTAATACAAAAACTAAACACCAGCACTGACCAACGTGATGAAATTTACAAAATTCATTGACATAAGTGGATTACATAACTCAAACAGGAAGTGCACTTTATTTAGATTTAAGGGCTGTGGTTCATAGTGCAGTGGGCTGAGGATTAGACCGGCGTCAAGGTTCATTGTAGTTTTACTTGTAGTGATTACAGAGTTGGCTTCGTATCAAGGAGTTCCTCAAATACGGGCGGGTTCAACTGCTGGTGTATAGTCTGCGGGGCAAACTCATCACGGAGGAGACAATTGAGATTAGGCAGCGACAGAGCTCAGAGCCAGAACGCGCCTGAAGAATGTACGAGTGGGAGACGATAGTAAACCACAGTAACAAACATATTTTGTTGAGTACTCAATACCACTGCCAAGTGTAAAGATTTAAGGTGGTGTAATGTAATGTAATTAATGTTTGGTATGAAGGAGTGGTCATTGAGGATCAAAACGTACACCATGGCTGATCCTTGAATATGTGTTACAAATAGAGACAGCAATCTACCAAAGACCGGTCGCTTTTTCGTAGCTTCTCCAGCAGCATTGTTGTGCATGCATGGTTCCAGGTTAGTTGTGCAACCGGCCGTTTCGCAACCCGTCTTGCCCCGCTCAGGTCGTGATTTTGTAGACAGGCTGGCTTGTGACTCATCTAACCCCGCCCAAGTTGTAATTTAATTACATCCACTTCTACTCGCCTGCTATACTTTACACTTGGCAGTGCGATTACCCTTGATGCATGATCATGTATACCTACGGCTGTGAGGTAGTACATATCCAGTAGGTGCTCAGCACTGTTACTACTTGACACCAGCACCTCAGCAGGAAGGCAGCTTAGCCTGTGAACTTTCTGGTGCTAATAGCCCGTACTAGTTTATCGCATGGCAAGAGTGTTCATTTTCGTGGTATAAAATGCAGGTCTGCATAATGACAAGGCTGAACCTTTGTTGTTTCTGTCTGCCGACAGGCAGGCAGACAGACAGACAGACAAAGACAAATCTGATAGCCAGGTGGTATATTTGACCCCAAAACCGTTTACACAGCAATTCTAAAGCATCATAACAACACCCCACCAACATTATCAAAACATGACAACTTCCCACAATGTTATCAAAACAGAATGTCAGCCCACCCCACTCTGCAGCTTCAAAAGATGGGATGGAGGCCTCAAAAGATGGGATGGAGGCCTCAAAAAATGGGATAGAGGCCTCAAAAGATGGGATGGAGGCCTGGAAATGAGAATTCTAAGTTTGTAACTGGAAGACGTATTGTGTACATGCATGGGTGTGTTCATGCATGAGAGCATCCCGGCAAAAATATACAGCTTCAGGCTTCCGGGCTTATCTACCTCGTTAGGTTAAGTCTCCTACCTGCACACACACACAACACACACACACACACACACAGGTCAACCCACGCTGTAGAGACAGCCAGCTCTTTGAGAGCATGCAGTTTGTGGAGCGCAGTAGAGGTACTGACATTGTCCTCGTCACGGGAGATTTCAACACCAAATCCAGCCACGCAGCCTATGGCATCATGACAAAGTGCCTCAGGCTCAAAGTGAGCTGTACAGAAGGGGGTAATTTTGTGTGAGACAGGAACACCACCCTTGTCGGATGGAAGTACATATGTGACCGGATTTGCGAAAACCTGGCGCTTTGCGCATTTTTACAAAATTTTCAATTTTTGCCAATTTTCAAGCTGTCATGTCTTTACAACCATTTTAGAGACATGAATGATTCTTGGTACAGTACAAGTACCAACCTTCACCTAAAGGCAAACCACGCTAGAAGTCTGTAGCTCTCTCTGTTGCTGTGCTACACGCCTTAGTAGTACCGACATTTTTTTGCAAATTGCTGTGTGAGTGACAGTTCCGCAAACTCGGCCCGCATCTTCCTTGTAGTGTGGTTGAATGGCTGTATTTCCCATTGCGTTCTGGAGATACGCGTCTCTGAAGTATGTGTGTTTAAAAAAAGCACAAATTGCTGGGTTTCGCTAATCCAGTCACGTATGTACAGAACTTGCTTATATTAATCTCAGGCTAGCTACTCTGTGTATGCTACCTGGTACAGGGTCTTCTGGGATTGATAGAGTGTAGGTATTTGTAGTAGAATAAACTATCAATCGTAAGCTCCCCTCCCCTCCCCTCCCCTCCCCTCCCCTCCTCTTCTCTTCCCTCCGTTTCTCCCCAGGACGTGTATGAGGGCACGCCAGTGGACACTTGTGACTTACCAACAAACATCTTCACTCTCAGGCAAGTGCTAATAGCAAGGGAGGCTCTTGGACTGGAAAGAAAAGAAACCGTAAGAGAGCAGTTGGCGACTGTGACTGTAACTTGGGGAGTCACCACATGAAATACCAAAACACCCGCCTCTAGCTCTACTTAAATGCATGTATACAAGGTCATGCCAACACTACCTGAGGTTGCAGGCCTATGATAGTTGATGCCATATAATCATTATCCCTCGTCAATGCTGCGTGAAGGTTATGCACTTTTAACGTGCTTTTTCATTTTTAGTGGATATTCAAAGTGTTGCATATAGGCCTTTGTCCTTTTTTCAAGGAATGTAGCGCAAAGGACTCCAGCCCGTTGTTACGTTATTCAAGAAAGCGAGTTTAGGCATATTCTGCCTATTTATTGTTAAATGAATGAACTTTAGAGCCACATTTGGGCAATGAGGCCATAGCTAGCTGACCCCCACACACTGCTACAATGGTAATTAATTACACGGGGTTAGATTCTACTCTCAGTTTATTTTGAGTACGCAATGACTCTTGGCCTGGGCTAGGCACAGTGGTGATCTGAACACCTCGTAGGTCCCTTTGCGACAGATGTAGCTACGAGTGTGTCATACTACCTTTGGTTGCAGGATTAGGTTCCAATCCAGAAATTAATACAGAAGGCTGTGTTTTTATGTACGATCTCTCTCATGAAGAGGGGGCTTCTCAGTTGGCTCTTGCATAAGAAAGAAAGGCTCTCTGAATACCAACTTTAATTCGGAATCTAGTACTACACATACTCTTGACTGCCACAGGAAGATGACACCCAAGAGAATTGACTTCATCCTGTACTCGGATGAATACTGTCCCCAGCACTCACTATCACTCCAGGTCAGTAGAATGCCGGACACTATTATTCGTGAATACGTTTAGGAGTAACACGAGCCTCTTCTATTGACCTCGATCAAGTTAACCATGATTATCATCTGCATTCCCTGCAAACAACACTCTGTTTCCTGCCCCCCCCCCCCAACCCTCCTCTCCCTCAACTCCCCTCTCCACCCCTTCCCTCTCCACCCCTTCCCTCTCCTCCCCTCTCCACCCCTTCCCTCTCCTCCCCTCCTTGTCCTTCCCCTCCTCTTTCTCCAGCACCGGCGGCTGTCCCTCTCGGGGCACATCCCGGGAAAGAACTTTCCCTACTCCGATCATGAGGGGATAGAGGCCAACTTCCTCCTGGAGAGACTGACAGAGCCCGCCATGGTGCCCGAGAGAAGATTAGATGGTAAGGATCATTGCTTTAGCAACTTAGTAGTTACATTATGGTAGTTACATTCTATCACAGCTTCCTGAAATACACAAGAATACTTAACTTGTTTAATCCCAAACGTCGCCATTTGCCAAATTACATTAGAACATTGGAGTTGATTCCAAAGTGTTATATATCCTCTATTTAGTCTGCAGAATGTAATGTCACATTGCCCAGTATATCTGTCATTACGTAAACTCATTGAATCTACCTGGAATAATTATGAGTGGAGAGTATTAAAACCAAGGTCAACTACCAATGAGAGATACCTGTATATCCGTTAGCTAGTTGGATTAGTACGTGTAATGTACTGCTAATGTACTGCTACTTTCTCTTTCGTATTTCTTCCCTATAGATGAAGCCATGCGTGTACTAACTAATGTCTCCCAAAATATTGTACGACAGAAAGCCAAGTATGCAAAGTCGACTTCACATGTTGTCGGTATGTGGTTCGTCCTGTTGGCAATCTCATTGGTCACTGCCCTACTCCTTAGCAACCAATCGCTAATGAGCTTCTTGGCGGGCTACTACCTCCACTGGATCTGCACGGTAGCCACGGGGCTAGTCTCTGCAGCCTGTATGCTCCATGTCTTTAGGATGTTCTCGGATGTGCAGTTGGTCCAGGGGATGGATGCGAACCTCTCAGAAATAGCAACTCTGCTGCGGTACAACAGCAGCCATCACAGCCATAGAGATGACACCAATAGTGTCTTGAAGCACTAGCTGCAGGTCAAATATTTTTTTAATTATATCATTTTGGTGGGACTCATTTTAGAATTTAGCGCCAAATTTAATCATTTTGAGCGATTATGTAATCATAATATTATAGTAGCTCTTCCCACTGTTAGGTACATGATGTTTGCTGCTGCTCTTCTTTTGTCTGGTGCATAGTGGTTTAATATCGTAAGCGTTAAAGCGAAGAGCAAAGAAAGAGGGTGGGGCTGAACGTCACGTGATGCACGTGCCACTTGGTGGGCCCTCAAAGCAGTTGCCATTCCCTATCCTTCCCTCCCAACACATAGCTATTTGCTGCATAAGCAAATATGCTAGCTGTATTATTCATATATGTATATATACATGTATATTATAGAGTCATGTGCCTCTAATGTGACAAGGCAGGGGGTGATGCGTTGTAGCTCAGAAGCCTCACAAGGCATCAACCCAAGCATCTGCGATGGGGCAGTCACATGCGAGGTGGCTGCCGCAGATAACCCCCAGCCTTACCCTCCAGAACTCCATAGAGATTTGGTTGGTATATTGATGTGATGAAGTTAAACACAAGTAAAATTACCAACCCCTGCGGCTTTTAGCACAAACACTCCTCCCCTTCTGAGGTTTGGGATTTGTACTAGCTAGAATGTACACAGGGCTTACCAATCACTAATGAACTTCTCGTACTAGCCTATGACCTGCTGAGTGATAACCCTCATTTTTGAACTTGTATGCTTCAAAGGCGTGTATCTTCATGTCTCTCTAATGGTTGTCGAGATATGACAGCTTGAAAAGTGGAAAAATTTGTGATGTGTCAGGTTTTATCTCAGCGGGTCACATATTAAGGTTGTATATTGATGCTTGAGGTACAGAAGCTAGTACATCACTATGCACTTTTATGCTTTGCACATTCAACATTAACGAGTAATTTTTCCCGTGATGCAGAAGGTATATTATTTGAGTCTTTTTACACTGAAAATATAAATTATTGTGGGAGCTGATGGGAAGCTTATAATTATAAGAGTTTTCCTTATTAATTATTCATGTATACATGTAGTCAAAGCGATAATACTTTCTTCCCAGGGCAATCAGTCCATGCATAATATTATTGTCATGTATTATCATTTTAATGCAGCTAGTACTCCACACTTGGATCAGAGGTATCCCATCTCTCATTTGAAAAATTTGGTATTTGTGTTCTTGTGTGCCAGACATAGATCTGTATGAGAATAAAGATAGTAATTACAGATCTAATCACACTCATACTATAATATTACATTTACCCCCATAGATGAGAGTGCGATTTCCATACGTAATCACACATTTTTTGTAATCACGCGCTTTTAACAAAGCATGCACAGTACCTATAGGAACTGTAGTGATATGGAATCACATGGATTCCCGTGCCAATTGGGCATAATTGCATTTGCAACAGGCAAAATTACACTCACTTCATTGTTACCTATTGCGCATGCAATTATTCCCAAATCGCACTCAAATCCATGTGATTGCTTGCTGCTAATACTACTCTGAGTAAGTGCTCTCACCTCTGTATTGGAGCCTCTACACTCCACCGTGTCTTTTGTAGTGAAGTGTTCTAGAAAATCCGTCTCTAGGTGTCCAGTCACTGTGTCCTTTCCGTTAACATCCACACCAAACCGTACCTCTGGTTTCTTTATCACCTGGGCCAAGTTCAAGGCAAACCCAGCCATGTCTATTGGTACTTTCCTTGCATGGGAGAAAACCGATATTTGGCATGCTCAGTCAGTATATCTATAGCTACAAATAAGTGGTATTCAATATATGCCCTAGTGCTATGTTTGCAGAAATACTTGTATATAACCTTGTACCCATGGCCTTCCATGCTCAGATTTTATTTCGCAGCTGTGGAATTTTCTCCACGGCAGTGAGATAGAATCTGAGCATGGAAGGCCTGGGTATACGTACGAGGTTACGTGTACATTGGGCTATTCTATATATTAATATATAGCTATATCGTATCCCCCCCCCCCCCCCCCCCCTCCCAGGGATGAGGAACATCTGTAATCACTATAGGACAGAAAGATTCCTAAGACAGACAGTAGTATACGGAGAATTATGGAACTATACTCTACAATAATACAGTAGTATGCTGAGCAGTGCTTACCACCCCCCAGGATGTGCAGGCTTATCTGTGAGGGAGGAGGGGGGGAACAAATGGAATAACCCATTACCAGATGGAATATATAATTATGTGGGATATTGTATACACCAAAACACATAATAAAGCCTGTATGAGTTTCAGGTTTCCATAACTACCAGTAAGACCTATCGATGTCAATTAGGTGGTTGATTAAAACCACTTGTACAGCCACTTACCTTAATATGGCTTCTCCTGTCCTCTAATTTGAGTCAACATAATCAATTATGCTGAACCCTATATGGCTACATAGGCCACTCCCTGAGCTGGTTGTGCTTATTAGAAATAGTATAGCATGCATGCATATGTACTTGCAAATCAATAATTGTACTAACCTGTGTGGTTGCCAGACAACATGCCAACTGACAGCCTTCCCATTTTCGCACACTGGACCTGCCCACTTCAACAGGCCAGTAAATCCCACAGGAAAGACAGACACGATTTCAGTTTTCCTTATCTGCAGGATGCGTGGAGATGAGCATTGAATATTCATTGGTCAACTGTAATAACCCTTGTATTGGTACAGAGCAGTGTGTGTGTGTGTGTGTGTGTGTGTGTGTCAGTACTAGTACTGGTGTGTGTGTGTGTCAGTACTAGTACTGGTGTGTGTGTGTGTCAGTACTAGTACTGGTGTGTGTGTGTGTCAGTACTAGTACTGGTGTGTGTGTGTGTACATGTGTTACAATCAGGTGCATGCAAAAGGTGCATGAATCATATATAGTATCTCGGTAAGCTTGCTCTGTACTTGTATTGTAAAAGCACTTAACTGTTAATTAACCAAAAGTATGAGGCAATACCTTTTCTGGCTGCACATGTATGGCCTGCAAAATAATTTGCTGGCAAAGCCAATAATAATACAGACCTGGCCTATTCTATGGTTTTGTCAGCAATGAACCAGTCTCGTCCTCCACCTCAGGGTACAATGAGTTACAATCAGTACAGCCACCTCCCATACATAGCATATGGCTAGACTATAGCCAAACCTAAATATCTAGCTGACTCATTTAGTTAAAGTATAGTGAATTTAGACTTGAATCGGCTAGTCACTATTAATAAAGGGACACTGGAAGGAAAGGCCCTTAATTGCATAGCAGCTTGCTGCCAAACTATGGTGTTATAGATGTCCTCAACTTATTCTATTCTTTTGTATACAATCTGTGGCTATATAAATCTTGTGTTAAATTGTTGATCCGATGTGAGTAACTTAATATTGTGTACTGGGGTATTTCTCTAAGAGAATGTCAGTATTGTTTATGTAGTATACGAATGATGCATATTGCACTTACTTCATGAAACACTCTTAAGTCATACTTGTTGTCATCATCTGCGAAGTAGACCACACCCCTTGCATTGTGATGCTGGTACTGCCTTCTCAACCACTCCAAGGCTGTATTACGCTGCTCGACCCCTTTTGGTTGCGATGGAAAGACCCAATAGTAGGGAGGCCAAAATTTGCGTCTGTATTTGTCCGAAGTCTTTACATTCAAGTGCACACTCTCTATATTGCAGCGCTCCAGCAACCTCGACACGAGCTCTGTCTTTTCATCCGAGTCTTCCACCACTATCCACACCAACTTCGGAACTTGTGCAAATGTGTAGCAGAGAGTGGTGAGGTCTGCTTTCTGGGTTGGACGGGCATAGGTGGGAGTTACAGCAAACACAGTTGGCAACTGTGCATTATTGAGAAACTCCAAGAGCCTCCTTGACAAGTAGGAAGGAACGTTGACAGCAGGGCGTATGATGTTGCATCTTCTGATTGAATCTGTGTGTATTTGAATTTACAGATCAATTCTTTTCAGCAATACATCAATTATATCTGTTTCATTACGTGTATCCTGCATATAGCTAGCATCTCATACTTAAATAGCCTTCTTACAGTATTCTGTGTTATATAATTATCCATTGATCATTAAAAGGTGAATTGAGTTAGTGCAGGCTTTATGCTAAAAATGCTCTTTTCTTGTAGAGTTATACATTGGTAATAGCTACATGTCGAGGAATGATGTTGTTGATGAATATCATTAGAACAAATGCGTGATTGATTACCAATCATGCAATACTTAGCACTAGCTACTTTTTGAGCAAAATTTAGTATGCAGTATTAACCATCATTAATTTTGGTAAAAGGTAGCAGTCATTCCAATGCATGGCCAAAAGGTAGTGTAAAGGCAATGAGCCCTCAGAGTCAAGCAGGAATAGCCTCGTACTCAGCCGTCCCGGCTTTTTTCGCTTACTGGAAGTGAAAAAAGCTGTGACGGCTGGGTATGAGGCTAAAGCAGGATATTACATCAAATAAAATCAATCTTTAACTGGTCATCTTTATTATCTGAGACGAATAAGCATGACACCTTTGAGTTTTACGTAATCTATAAGTATATAGCCACAATATGCACGCACCACACAATCTTTTATCATTATTTAATGAGTCAGAATAAATAGACAGGAATGAGTACACTTAATGTATAGGTGCATCACAAGAACTTGTATGTACTATCATGTGAATTGCTACACCCATTATCAAATATTCTCATAATGATTAATCAAACGTTTGAATCACGCTTCAGCAGCCAATATTAGTGAAATACTCTTTGAGGCTGCCAATGGGTGTAAACTGTGATTACCTTTCAGGTCAAACTTAGCCTTAATGCAGTGTAGGGGAGAGGCCAGGGCGGAACGCTACTTCTCAGCGCGCGTAGGGATGTCACACAAGAAGTAATTACCTCAAAGGGGTAAGTAATGGGCTAAGTACTTGTACGTGTTTATAATTGGCTAGCTTTGTAAATATGTTTACGTACATGAGTAGGCGTCAAACTTAGCCTGCTTAGTATAGATTTTACAACCTATCTCTATATGCTCAAATAATACACACCACGTTTAATATACCACATTTGCGTTCTCAGCCGTCAGCTGGGAACGCGAGGCCAGTTCATTTTCTCTTGCATTGCCCGTGTTACTTTATCTGCTCAAGCACACCCAATAACACGCTCACGGTATTAAAATGATTACGCATGCACAAACTTACGCGGTGCTGTTGCCTTCAGGCGGTAGAACAGTACAACATTAGCTGTTAATAAATTGGACAGTAGAATTATAACAGCTGCCCATATATACACTGAACTGCGGTTGCAGTTTACAACGATGAGAGCAGGAGCCATTATGCATGCACACCGGGTTAGTGTGTATTATCCATGATGCAAACAAACTGCTATATATAGCGGGCGTTCATCATGCGCGCGCCGCAGAAGCAGGACGCTCACGTGACGTTTCGCAGCACGTTTAATATCAATACAGGATTACAAAACAAAAAGGGGGATAAGAACAAGAAATCATTTGTATTTAATTGTGTGCATAATGACCATTTTAAATGCTATTCACAATGACAATGAATAAACGGAGCAAAAATCAGTCAACAGTCCACTGTAAAGGGGAGGGAGGACAATCAATAAAGAACTGAAAATAATTTGTATGGAAATACATAATCTAATAGCTAGTTTCAATTCATTGCCAACCTTACACGAATGGGGAAAATTATATTTCAACAAGTATAGCAAATAGGTACAACACTTGGTTGCAGTACTGCTACATCGTGCGTGCTGTACAGTACAACATAGTATGGTAAGTTGAGCACATACTTTGTTAGACTTATTCCCAAGCACCCAGGAAGGTGTGTCTGATATCCACCGTTCATGCATAAGCACTGAAAAGGGTCAGTAAACGGATCTGTAAAGTACTGCAGTAAAGCTACTGATGGTGAAATGGCATTTTTGTCATGCTTCCATCCTTTGCTGTGCAGTGATTTAAACGCTTACTCTTCAGGGGCAGTCCAGAGCCTCTAAGCCTTCTATACGCATATGAGATCACAGAATATATTAACTACTGATCACTTTGAAGGCCTAGCCTTGTTCCCAGGCTCCACTGCCCAGCGTTTTTTGCACTTTGGAAAAAAGTGTAAAAACCGCTGGGCAGTGGAGCCTGGGAACGAGGCTATGAAGGCCTATACTAGGCAACAAACCTTTACCAGAAGGTGGAAGGCTGCCCAGCTACAAATTCGATACCGTGCCACCAAAAACGATTCAATAATAATTCTTCAGGGATTGTCTCGATTGGCTAGTAGAATTCATGCTTATGAAGTTTCTTCAATTCCAACCCGAATTTCTCATCAAAAATATCATTAAATTGCTGACGTTTCGACTCCAGTTCGAAATGAAGAAACTTCATAAGCAGGATTCAATAATGCACGACTATTGTGTAATAAAGGAAGCAATGATCACATGCAGTCATCAGGCTTGGTGTCCTCACCCTGAGAGGTCCGTCTGAACCCCGCCCAGCTTGCTCTGCTCTCTTCTCGGCCTCCTCCCTCCTCATCTGCTTCGCCTTTACTGCCTCGGGGTTCTTCAGGCCCCGCCCCTCTTGCTAGAAGGAGTGGAGACGGGTAAAGACAGAGGAGAAAACAATAAGAAAATTGTCATTTTTCTGCATTCAGTAAACTAGCTTATATATGAGCAAGATAGTCAACTATTAATGGTTATATGTGGAACAATAAGAGGAGTCCTGCATATTGGCCCTTTTTATTCAGTAAACTAGCTTATAAATGAGCAAGATAGTTAATTATTAATGGTTATTATTATGTGGAAAATCATGTATCTGTGTCGTATCCACAATATGGTTTCTATCAGCCGGCCTTGCATGAGTCACGTGGAAATCGCCTGGCTGGCTACTTCCCTATTCTAAAAAAAACCCAGCAGTAGGTGATAGTGACACCGTAGCTACCTATAGGGCTATTGACTAGTTTCCTACATGATTGCATGCTGGTAGGCTTCTTAGCACAGCTCAGTTAACCACCTTGACTAATTCCAACTAACCTCCTTCTGCCTCGTCTGTGCAGCCTCCGCTTGTCTCTGTCTACGTACCTCCTAGGAAGTGGAAGAAGGGCAATGTCAATTCGGCCATAGCAGTAGCTTCTCTTCCAGTACGTACCCTGCCAGTTATCCTGTTTAAAGAAATATCTGCGGCTACTGAATGTGGTCAGATAGAGAAGTTTGAAGTCTTGAAAACAATTGCAACTGTAAAAAAGGGGCTAACCTGTATATAATACATAAGGGGAAGTCTCCAAACCATTTTTTTCAAGATAACGTTATTGTGATGTTGGGGGGGGGGGGGGTGAGGGCCGTGACATTATCGTCAGTTGATACGTACGTACTACTACTGCACCTGATAATATCCAAAGTATACCTTGCTTGGCATCATTGTGGGCTGCAAAAAAGGGTTTCTTTGTATTTATCTCGGAAGAAGGTAGGAGCAGTGCAGTGCAAAGTGTCACAGAGCATGACGTTATGGGGGGGGGGGGGGGTCTAGCTTAACGTCACCATGGTTATTTTTGGACAAAATAGTTTGGAGACGTTCCCTAAATGATTAGTCTTGCAAGCCAGCCCTAATCAATCCAGCACCCTGATTGCCTTTTTTTTTTCGAGACAGGGGAAGGGTCTGGGTACGAAACCAGCTAATTATAATTAGCTGCATACCCTGATTGCAGCTGCCCTTCAAAAAATAGCATATTAATTTCATACTGTGGTTCAGAGTCACTGTTCTGAAACACACATCAGTTATGTTGAGAGCCAACAGGCGATGATTTAGCTCTGATTCTTCTGAGCGTAGCTACCGGCATTTTTACCTGATCTTCTTGAGGTACTCCTACTATAGGTTCCACTCCAAAGCAATTCCCCATCCCGTTGGTCAACAGTGTGCATTATTTAAAATCCTTACCGGAAATGGGTGGGTGGAGCCTAATCAGCACGCATCAAAGTCTCGCGGGCCACACTCACCGTCTGAGCGGCCCCCTAAACGAGCGAATACTAGCTACGGATACGCTTGCTGCCAGGTTGGGTTTTGAATGCAACATATAGCTAGCTACTGCAGTTTTCATAAACCATGCAACAGCTCAGCTAAAACCCCGTCCTGAGCCAATTGAATAATGTCTAGGGGATAAATAATTTCATCCTACCTGACATCAAAGTGGTTTATGCCTGCACACTTGACGCTTTTCACTTTCTAGTGTTGCAAGTTTTACTAAAACTCCAGTAGCTACATGTAGCTAGCTATAGAAAGAGCTTGCTAAGGTAGATGGGCTTCACTGATATTTTTGAGGCCGGTGTATATCCGTTCTGGTTCAGTAGCTACACGGCTTCATTATTGTACTAGCTCATCTGAGCTATGCCAATACTGTCCAATTAATGTGCAGCTTAATTTGCTTTCGTTGGGGTTTGCATGTGGTAAACGGCTTTGGCTACCACCTGTTAGCTAATCAAGTGATAGGCTGTGTTTTACACTATAGTTGCCACTCAACAGTTACATGTATATAGAGCTATATGAGTTATGCTTTAGCTTTTATTTGGAACATTCTTTAATTAACTTGTACAGCTATAGCTAGCTGGCTAGATGTTCAGTTGATAGTGTATAGTTTACTCATACTAATCACAGTTGGCATTCATACAATGTCATTGACTTAGCTGATAATTTAGCTAATAGCTATAGCTATAACATTAAAGTCAAGCTCTTCATTATTAGCTACTGTTCTCATGGCTCTCAGTACGGTCCCATAACTTCATGTTCTTCCTTATACTCAAATTCCATTTCATCAAATTGCAGTTCCTTCTCAACAGCTCTGCCGCTTCTCGGGGGAGATCCAGGTTGTCCAGCTGGTGGGCGAACTCCAGGTTGTCCAGCTGGTCCTGAGTTTGGGCGAGATCCAGGTACTCCAACTGATCCTGGTCTTGGTGGCTTTCTGCCACGGCAGATGCAGACTAGCTGGCCATTCGTGTTGACTCTGCATACTCCACTCCAAAAGCCCTGTCGCACACATCCTCTCCCACATTGTGCGGGATTAGTATCTGTATAAACAAATTTGCATTATGATAATTAGCTAACAGTGTAGCTATGCAAGTAATTCTTGACGTAACTCACAGCAAATGCCCTTTTGTGCCTCTGTGTAGTCAATCACGGTCATGAACACAGCCACCACAGCTACAGACATGATAACGGTAGCCGGTTTCATTATTGCCGTTCCTTGGTGCTTTGTTGTCACATTAACTGAAGATGCTGATGAGAAGACTAGCTATGCCACAGAGCTGCAGAGCATTTTCTTTTATACTTGTTGAAGCTCCTTGGTAAGTAAAGGCTTCACGTTCAGTAAGGCAAGTAGCTAGAATATCCTTAAATGGTAAAATACGTCTCTAACTCCCTCCCACATTTAGGGACAGTGTGCTGTAGGGAGTTAAGTGTTTAGCTGTAGGAAAGTAAATTGAAGAGCATGTGATGATTAGCTAATGTATATCTGACCGCAGAGGAAGGTAACAGATACCACACATGAATATTAGACTGAATTCAGTACACACCAATGTATCTTTGAATACACACCCAGTACAGGAAATTGTATAATTCCAGGTACCTTCATGTAGTTAGCATGCAACCCCCTGCAGCACTACGAATGTTTTTGTGGTTGAAGTCTATACAGCAAAACCTGGTCTGTGTTTATATATGGCTGATACCTCTCAACTTTGTAAGAAGGAAGTGCATGACTCATAATGTGGGAAGTCGGCAGTTATCAGTATTCAAACTGTGGGTTGAGTATTGATTATGAGATGACTCATGGTCAGATTTACCAGTAGCTAGCTACCATATATGGTTATGTGGCCTGGTAGCCTTGCTCTCAGGCTAATACCCTACGTCATGGAGTAGGCTTGGTCTCAGGTCCATATCTTCAGCTTTTTAATTATTACAGTATGAAGACTGCAAAACTTTTCACGGTATGAAAAACAGCTGTGGAGTGGAGCTTGGAAATGAGGCTTTTGGCCTGATGGCGGTGGAAAATTAAGGAGCGTAGCCTGACATAGCTACATGCTTTCTCCACATTCTTACAAGTGTTTTCAAAATAATATGGATAGTAAACAGTACATGTATATGCATCTTCAGCAATGTGAAAATGGTAACATCACAACAAAGAAATGCTCTCTGAATATCAACTTTAATTTATAATTCGGGGAAAAAAAATTGCCGACATTTGACTAGGTGCTCTAGTCTTCGTCAGGGCACATACCACATACATATCAAAATCAAACATATTAGTGAGCACGATGTACAGCAGCTACAGGTAACATTATGGCTTAGCATCCCCAAAAGTGTCAATTATACTAATACTGCTATAGCACAGCAAGGCCTGCATTATACCTTCCTTTTAACATAATCACTTCAGTCATACTATAATTTTGGTAGCTACTGCAAATCATTCTTGAAGATTGGAAAATATTACACATCACCACAACTTCCACCCAATTGATACATTGCTGTCCCCATGCATGCGGAATAAGTGAGGCTCTGAAAGCAGAAATCTGTGCATGGAGTGCGACTCTGTATAATAACTATTATGACGATATATAATATGGTATATATATATCACTAATGCACATGCATGCGTACATACATGTGCAGATACAGATTCATGTGTGATAAGCTATACTTTCTTACTTTCTTCCCCCTGTTATGTGACCTGCGACCTTTATGAGAAGATAATTTAATGATCACATATGCTGTGGTGCAAGTATGCAAACAAATTGTTATCATCTCTGCAATAAACTTCCGCTTGAAAGTAGGTGGTATTATAGCCAGGTGTGCACATGCTATGTGATGGATGAAATCTCAAAAACATAACTCTGAGAAAACCAGAAGGTGATTCCCTACTGGCAGGTTTTTGTTTCGTCATTGCTTCATACTTAAGAAGCCCTATACTTGTCAATGAAGGCCTTAGCCCACATGCACAATAAAGAAAAGTCATTTTGACTGTAGTCGTTTGTTATCAAGTCACACTCGGATAATGAACATGTTTAACAGCTATGGTGGGAGTTGTGGTCAAGAATACAGTAGAGGGAGTTTGCCAAGAGTTCAGAGAATACATTAGCTAGAACAATTGCTCTGTGTATTATCTGATATCTGGACCAACTCCCTCTAATTTGCTTTAATGGATTTTGACTAACGCCCCCCACAGCAATTTACTCTAATGTGTTTTCTGAATTCTTGACCAACTCCTCCCACAAACTTACTATCTTGCAGTGTCAAATCACAATCTAGTCTTTTACCAAGCGTTCCTCAACCTATTGGCTATTTTTTCGTTGGTTTAACTTATATTAACTGGCGGTTAACTTTAAGATAGTTATTTAAGCTGTTTCATTTAGATACCTGTAGTAATGTAATATTACTCTGTATACGTAGGTGGAACACCCCACAATGTGACATTGCCGGATCCATTGTACCTTTGACTTCAAAGAAGTAGGTGTCAATTTGTGAGCTGTGACCCACTAGCCAGTATCATGCATCTGAGGGGCGGTCTAAGGTAAATAGTGGTATAGGTGTGCCAATGATATATATATCATGTTTTCAGTTTTAATCACCTAATATATACACCCAGGAAATGCATCATTGAAACCTACTGCAACCAGAAAGCACTATGTATTACACACACTTGGCTTAAGAGAAGAAAGTGGGTGTACCGGTAATTTTCAGTGGCTAACACTCACCACTGTATTGGCATCACTTAATTGGCTAAGATGAACATTGGAAGGTGTGTCAATTTGTTTAACCTACACTTAGGAAACACGCAATGACCTAACAGTAATGTTTGACAACTTTTGCGACCAGAAAGCTCCATCTAAGTCCGTGTAAGAGGAGTGCGGGTGAACTATCCCTGATACTCCCTAGCAACCTGCCATGGATTTGGCAAATATCACTTGAAGGGCAGGCACAAGGCACACGTGTATCAGCTTTCTTCACTTAAACCCAGGAAATACAATCAACAAGCATTTGAAAACTCTGGCAACCTACGAAGAAGAAAAAAATTGCAGCTAGTCGTACTTAGTCTAGTATAGCTAGCTATATCCATCTTCTCTGTAACACATTGCATGACTACAGCATACAGTGAAGCATGTTTAAAGCTACACATGCCCTATGAAGACTGGCAGCTAAGTCTGGCAATGACATTGAATAGCTTTCATGGGCTATAACCTAAAAATTTAGTTGCCTTATGTGGCTTTTATATAGTCTTGTTAATTACCAATACAACTACAGAAAACGGTTAAATCTCAGTAACACATATCTCTAAGATGGAATGAGCTAATGCATTCAAATTTAAAGTATGGTTCAAGCTCATCAGAGGTTAGGTCCAGGAAATGAAAATCAAGCCAATCGAACAGACTTCAGTAATCAGTGAGCAGCGTAATACATCACACGGAGATTTTTTTGGTGAGAAGTGAAGAGTGTGATATCGATGCAGCTATAGTATAGTATATATAGTATAGTGCCATTTCTGTATAGCTATATATGACACTTTCTAGACGTGATGTCTTATGTTGTAGCATACAGCTGATAGAAAGTGTAACACACCTTTCAATGTTTATATTTGTTGTCAGTACGCCCACAGCAGTGTATGCAGATGCATGAATGGACTCTTTTCATCCTATATCCTCATTCTCAGGCTTCCAATACAGGTTTAGGGTGCAATTATATTGAACCACACCACATGCGCACAGACAGTTTCCTGTATCAACTGATTTGTTTACCCTTAGTTTGCTGAATTACAGTGCAAACAAATTAAATTAGGGCAGAATAATGTAGGTGGGATCCATTGCATGTTATGACTATTTTCAACTCACGTAACAATTTCTAAGACTATAAAAGTGGCTTTGCACACATATAGCTGAAACATCCATCTTAGCGATTGCGATAAAAGGAGCTTCAAGAATGAAACCCATCACCATGATTCTGGCTACAGCTGTAGTATTGGCTGTGGTGATTGCAGAAGTTCACTCTTCTAAGAGTGTTTGTGGTAAATATTAGTACCAGTACTCCATTAAATTATTTGTCTAATTGTTCGGTATTGGATGTGATGTTAAAGTGTATACTATTGTGTATTGAGCCATCATTTTATTGATGCAAATACCATCACTGCCTGTATTCTTCAGGTATGGTGTTAGTTGCTTCATTCTTCTAAGAATGTTTGAATGTGGTAAATATTAGTACCAGTATTCCATTAAACTATTTGTCTACTTGTTCGGTATTGGATGTGATGTTAAAGTATTGTGTATTAAGCCATTATTTTATTCATGGGATGAAAATACCATGACTGAATGTATTCTTCAGGTATGGTGTTGGTTCTAATCCTTGAGTTATTAATTTTACAGATCATGATCCCGTGCAGTGTGCTATAGCCTGTCATAGACAGGACTATAGGTATGGCATTTGTAAGGTCAGGAATGGACGTCTCCGCTGCATCTGCACCAACCGAAGCCCCAACCCACGCCCTCCACCAGGAAGCCCACCTGGTGATAGGGGACCACCTGGTCCACCTCCAAGGAGCGGCAGAGCTCTGGTGGAAGAAGAAGAAGCCTATGATGCAGCTGTGCCAGTGATGGACGACTACCGTAAAGATCAGGGGTGGGTTGATCTTGACGAAAGGGAGTTTGAATATGACGCTCCTGAAATGATTGGCCCAAACTGAAAGTATCTCAATAATGTAGCTATGCCACTGTAAAAATGGCCAAAAATTATGAGCTACATGTGTACAATATTGCTGAATGTATTATGTATACTGCATTTATGCTGTTAATCAAATTTGAATAATATTATATGCTCACTACGTATACGTCTAAAATTACCTAATACCTATACAGGAAACCACCAACATGTACTGGGAATGGCTAATTTTAGAACTATTATTTTTTAAATATATCCTTAACTCCGATTCCCTCAACTTATATGTTCTTCTATATCTCTTCCTTGCATGCTAGCTATATACTCCCCTCCAACCCTTGCATCACTCACTTCAAATACAGACTCCAATGGTTCACTCCAATTGTAGTTCAGAGAGGACTATCATGATAAATTTGAGCCATACGTACGCATTTTTGAATGGACCACATCCAGGCCAGCTATCAAGTTGGCAACAAGGCATTTGCAGAGTTTTTTCACTCCTAGCTATCCCCTCCGCACATCTGATAGCTCTAGACTATGATGCTGGTTCCTACTATTGCCTACCAAATCCGCACATATCACAGTACACCTCTAAAATATAATGCTGGCAGAGTATACAGAGAAACAATGGTTCACTTTTTGTTGCCATGCAAAATGGGAGTTATCAGGCTTATCGCAGTAATAGTTGCTCTACCACCAGAGTACATGTCTTGAGCCTAGAGCTGATGAGGGTGGAAGTGATAAAATTGCTACTAGCCAGTGACAAGCGGTAGGCTAAAAGAGATCTGTAGTTGATCGGATTCTCTAAAATTGCATTAAAAATGCACAAACACACACGTATTATAACACTACACAGAACTGTAGCTACATGCAAGCAGTCACTAAAGTACACCATTGACAAAATCATAGCTATCTAGTGGCAGTGGTAAATAGCAGGGCAGAATGAAAGGAACACTTTGGGGGCAGTCGTTTGACCATGATATCACTAAATCCAGCTTGTCTTAGGGAAGCTGCTACAAGCTCTTCATTTACGATCAAACTAAGGAAAGTCTTAGAGCCAACTGGGTAGGAGGATGTTTCCGTTATTTCTGGTCGTTCGGCAGAGACGATGACAATTTTCCCGCCAGGCCTGAGGAGTTTTGACAGCTTCACTAGAGCCGCCCTGTATTCGTCCTTGGTAGAGCACGCTGCCGTTAAGCACAAGCATACAAGAACAACATCATACAGTCCATCGTAACCACTTTCAATGATAGTACTTTGACTAATATCGCAGGGTGCGACTGCTTTTATGATTTTCCTTAGCTGGTCTTCTCGTTCCGTGGCTTCCTGCTCGCTTTTGCCTTCTAGCTCCTGTACCACGTACTTAAAGTACGGAGTCCAATTATGCGCCTGAGGATCTCTGTCCAGCCAAAGTTGTAGCGCCTTACGATTTTTCTCTGTGTACTCCGCCAGTACTATCTCAGAGGCGTACAGTGAGGCACTGATTTCAAATGCAATGGTTGGACCAGCACCAAAATCCAAGACGTTCAACGGCTGTGGGTTAACTGTGGAATACAACTGGAAGAACTCGTGAAAGCATTTGAAGAGGCTCCGATGCCACTCCAGTATTTCCCCTGGAAATCCGCTTGCAAGAAATGTCATCGGATCAAAGTTATCGTGATATTCCTCTCCAAACAGCGGACGTTCACCTTCTGTGGCCATCACCTCCTGGGAAAAAATAATTGGTTCATGAACTGACTCACAAACTGAATGTCAGATGTACATAATATTTAATAGTGCCGGGCTGCATGGATAAAAACTCAGTACTAGCTAATTCTAATATATAGCTAAGTCTCGCGTGGCCAGACCCTCACGCGAGACTAAGCTAAGTCTACTCCATTCCCTCTCCCACTTTAATACGCCACCCAACCATAGATACTATATTACCCACCCAGTATCTATGACCCAACCTATCGCCAAACCTATTCTTGAACATAGTACTTGTCATTACACAGATATTCCCTAAATACGAAGCTGGGGCGAAGTCTTCGCGTACCTGCGATCGTTCCTGGATTGGGTACAACAAAGCACGTGTCTCTTTCCCTTTGTAGCCACGCCCCTCTCCGTGGGGGTGCACAAACGAGGTCACGTGATCTAGTTGCGAATAAGATCACGTGACTTCCATGACCACGCCTACGCTTTCGGCAGGGGGCGTTCCTTCGAACGCCGATCATGGAAAGCCCAGTTGAAATCGATTTGAAGCCTTTACAAAGCAAGAACGAGTCCGTGAGTACTGAAGGTGCTGAGAGCAAAGAACGCGCAGAATCCAGAGCTAGGAAACGCATTGATCTAGCAGTGCTGTGCGTAGTGATTGTCATTGTATGGGGATTAATGTCGTTACCAGCGGTCTTCAGCTTCGTTAATTTATCTGAGGTATGGATGTAATATCAAGGATACTTAGTTACTAATTTAATAAGCATCCCTGGTACATGTAGTATGCTTTGTGTTTATGCCAAAAGCTGTACCCTACTCCGCTTGACCCATCATGTATTAGGAGGGATCTCCAAACTATTTTTCTTAGTCCATAGTGATGTTAAGTTAACGTTAGTCCCACATAGCAGGGTGCATTGCTACAAGCTACTCGTACCTGCTGCAGCAATTATTGTAAATACAATGCGTACAAGTGTACCATGTAAGTCTCAACTAGCCCTTATCCCCCCCACCTTATTAACGTCATAATGACGTTATCTTCAGGAAAATAGTTTGGAGATAGCTATATGGGGCGTTTACAAATGGATTATAGACTCAAAAAGAGAAGTAATTGAGCCTAATATACTACTACATACATAACTGCTAGATCTCCAGTGTTTAGGGGGCAATTAAAATTGGTATAGAGAATTGCTGGAATGGACTCAAATAATCTCCAGCACACTATCATAGTGGCTAGTCAGTTCTTGTGAGCAGTCACCCGTGGGCCAACATTTTGTGGTTTCAATATGAGAGGTGGCTGTACTGTAGAGGTCCATGTACATTGGGACCCATCAACTGAGTGACCTTGATAAGGAGTTAACTGCCACATAGAGGACCCCCATTATACAAGTTTCACCGCATGTAATCACCAAGTAGTCAAAAACAATAAACGGTCATTCTAGTTCCTCAGTGCTATAATAGGAAAGGTTTAACTATTTCTTTAACAGGATATTGAAGACGTCAATATTTCAAACAGAAGTGGTGAAAGAAATAGTTCATTCTGCGTCCCAGAAGTTTACTCAGGAAGTGTATGTAGAACTGAACTGCAGACACTGCAGACTTACCTTTTTGGTGACGGAGACAGTGAAATATTTATCAACCAAAAGGAAGCTGAGCAGACAGCACAAACAACAATTGGAGGACTTCCATTTCTAAATCCAACTTCAGAATGCACTGAAATAGCTCCACCTTTCTTGTGCTTTTCCATTTTTGGGTTGTGCAACAATCAAACCAGAGAACTCTACCTCCCCTCGTCTCAAGAGTGTAGGACAGTCACTGAAAATATATGTGCTGAAGAGTTTGTTGCTGCTGGGGCTTTTGTTGACTCCAACCAACTTCCCCAGTGTGATGAGTTTCCAGATGCGTCTCTAGTCCAAGAGTGCACAGGTATATGGGCTTATCAGCTCATTGAATTGCAGCATAGCAGTAATTTTAATAAACCATAATTGCACGTTCACTAAGGCTAGTACTGTTAACTGTGGAAAGGGTATCAATGGTTATAGATGGAAAGGGATTATGCATTAATTAACCAACACTTTAAAAGTTAAGTTTGCAATAGAGTGTGACCATAGGGATTTCACAAAGTCGACTATATAAGGGTGGCAGTGACACTGTAAAGCTGATAAGGCCCGCCGTCATAGTACAACACCTCCATACATGGCTGCGAAACAGCTGAGCATCTGTGGAAATTTTTCTACGTGATTTTTTTTAGCTATCAGGAAGTGCTCTCGTAGCATTTTGGAAAAGGAAAAGACAGCACATGGTGTCCACCTAAAGCTTATGCTGATAATTATAGTCATCTGGTCAAAGCTGTACAAGCTGGAAAAGCAGTGCTGCCTCTGAGGACATTCTATAAATTCAGTCTAAAGTAATAATATAAATCTATCATTTATACATACTTTATGGTATTATACTGTTACTACAACACTCTGAGTATCTCATGTTAGATCGTGCTTTATGACATGTTTTCTCAAATTGAATTATAATAGTTGAGTTATCAGATAGGAGCATTGAAGATGATTAAGCTAGTCAATTTAAGTCACGAAGAGTAATATTTAAACACTAGTCTGGGTCTTGATAATACACTTTTTCCTCTTGCTGTATTTCAGTGAACACAACTGGCACAGGTACTGTTGAGCCAATAGTGTGCAATGATGGCTTCTACCTGGATGGAATATGTAGGCCTGAGTGTGGAGTGTGGGAGGCATTCTCCTATGGCACTTACATTCCCATTGATGTCACAGTGATTGTAGCAGCTTCTGTGTACTTCATCAGTGCAACAGTACTCCTGATTGTTTCCTGTATTCGCTACAAAAGTGTGTGAGTACTCTTTCTGCTGTACTGTAAGTAAATTGAAACTTTAGAAAGTAACCCTCCGATTGAGCAGCTATAGTTATGCAACAATGAAATGATACAATTATTCAAGATTCTGAGAGGGTCTCCTTGTTCCTAAATATCTGCAGATTGAAGTTTCCATCCATCTTCATTTTGTATGGCACTGCTACACTGGGCGTTCTGGAGCTGGTTGTAGTAGTGGGATACGTTGACCGCAGAACACTCTTCTGCACTTCCCGTGATTTGGCACAAAGCAATCAGAATCCAACAACTTTCTGCAGGTTTCAAGGTTTGCCATATTATTTTAGAGTTACACAATAATGGACTCTTATCTCCGTGATGTGTATATATATAGTCTCATGTGCAGGAGCAACCGAGAGTATAATACTATTGCTCTCGAATTTAAAATTACTCTACACAAACGAGTGCTTGCCAACGTATGGTTTGCACAAATGCTTTTTTTGTTTTCCAGTCGTCATGCTTGACACGTCCATGCATGTGTACACATAAATGTAATTCAAATACTATTAGTCGTCATGTTTGACATGTGCGCTAGCATTCCATGTGGCCATGGCTAAAGCCGACCACCATGATGTACGAGGCTCATACACATGTACACCACTGACTAGAGTGGAGTATAAGGACAGCTGTTGTCTTAGTGAAAAATACCCCATACAGTGATATTTGTAAAGGTACTATGTTTGTTACTCTATTCTTTAAATTTGTGTTTAATAAAATTGTCTTGATCCATAAACACAGTCATATCTCCTCTACAGCTTTTGCGTTCATCTACCTTTTTCTGGTGCTTGCTATCTTCATTTCTTTTCACATTCTGTCAGTGTTTTGGGCAGTGGTGTTTCCATTTCATGCCAGCTCATTTAAAACAAAGGGCTACCTCAAATATGTACACCTGACAATGCTACTGTTGGCTCTGATCTTGCCATGGGGGGCTGTAACTGTGGTCTTTGCAAAAGGAAGTTATAGAAGGTTCCCACCCATAACATGTTACCCACGGCCTAATAGTGTCAACTTGTATGGCTTAACTTGGCCTATTTGCATTATGCTTGCCGTCGATCTCTCACTCATTGCCATTGTGTTTTGGATACTAATCCGACTTCTTCAAAAGAAGAGAAGACAGCAAGGAAGAAAGGTTAATTTTAATATAAATAGTTACCGAAAATGAGCACTACTTCATTCTCAGGAAGAAAGTGTATGTCTTAAAAATATTATATGTATTGGGTAGTCTCTATGATACTGTAAAAACAGGGAAGCGTATGTAATGGTGAACTCTAAGGAATGCATAGCTACATAGCTATAAAGCAATTACAATCATGTACATATTGCAAATTTATTTTCCGTGCATCTATACAGAGTTTCAAAGCACTCTTGAAGACATATCTCCTTATGAGTACAGCTGAACTCAAAATACTCATCACATTTCTATACTACATGTTTTGCCTTGGCAGTGTTCTAGCGATCTCTTCAGTGGGCACTGTGGGTCCAAGGTTCACTAATGAACTGCTTAGATACTTCTCATGTGAAGCCACTGGCATCATGCCAGGAAAAGTATGTGAAAGAAGATTTCAAAGGCTGGAAATAGAGATACCTGTGAATTTGGCCCTGGTGTTGCTGGGACTGTATCCAGCCGTCAATCTGGTATACATACTCAATCTCACAAAGACCAAGCGATGGATATCCAGACAATGTACCTGCAATCATATGAATAAGACTGTAACTAGTAAAATATGGTTAAGTTGCAATTTGATTTTATAATGCACTTTTGTTATCAGTCAGTATTTAAAAAGTTCCTTTATATTTTGCTATAATTAAGTTTAGCGAACTGAGAGCCTTCATATCATTGTGACGCAGAATTAGAAGTACGCGTAATTAGAGCACCTATGGTAATCCTTACACACTGTTGTATTGTATCATTATAGAACCAACACAACCACTTGCTACTAATGTGTTTGAGAGTTCTGATGCTAACTTTTGTTACTGTGCGTAGGACGCCATAGGTGTAACTAGATCTTGGCGGGGAGATTTCAAATGTGCTTGCATCATGCTATTACTACGTTTTGTTGGAGCTCTAGGTGGCGAGGAGGGTAATGTTGTGTAGACAAGATGCTGCTAGCCGTTTGTATACAGGTAACCATCCCGAAATAGTTATACGCGTATACACTGCAAAAACAAGGGGTTATTGTGCTACTACAATTTGTTTACCTGAATGGGTTGCAAATTTTTACTACCAGGAGTTACTTTGCGGACCATCTGTGAATACATCATCAATTCCTGTGCTCAGACCATTGTTCACAGCTTATTCACATTTCTGTGTAATGTTTACCAGCAGCTGTTCACAGCTGTTTTGGTCCGCATTTGGCACTCTCTTAATATGAACAGTCATGAACCAGCAATGCCCCCACATGCATGTTTATTTTAACCACAGCCCAATCATGAGCATAAACAGTAACAAACATACTCACTTGTTATGCGTGCGTGCATGATACAGGGCAGTTGCTCAGTATTCGTGCAGTATCCCTAACAGGGGGTGGATAGGTTTGATTTTTGTTCTTTGCATGTAAATAGCTAACTATTGCTCTCATGTGTGGGCTGTGATTATAATAAATATGCATGTGGGGGGTATTGCTGATTGATGAATATTCATATTAAGAGAGTATCCAATGACTAAAATAGCTGCTCAGGTATTCTATACACAGAAATATGAATAAATTACTCCATCACCTGACCAATGGACTGAGCCAGCAAAGTACAGAACTAAAACTAAGCAGTCACTCATAAAATGAGATATTGAGAGAGAAAAGTAACCCCAAAAAAGAAAATCAGAGCCCACCTGGGGATTGAACCCAGGACCTTCTGATTACTAATCAGATGCTCTTACCCACTGAGCTACTGGAACTCCTGAGCAGAGCAACAGTAGGCATGCACAGGAGTTGTGCAGTACTGATACCCTCTGCTAATATTATAAGGGACGTGGCTATTGGGAAGTCAGTACACTGACGTGGAAAGCACGCGCATGCGCATTCGTACACTAGCTTGTAGATGCAACCCAGCTAACTCTAAACCTTTGGGCCCAACGGTTAGCCCCTAGCCCCTAGCCAAACCCTAACCCTTCTCCTAAACGCTAACCGTGGACTGCTGGACCAATAGACAAAATTGAATTGAAATTCCTTCGCGGTGACGTAATTTACGCAGTCGCGCCAGACCTCTGGTGGGGGCGTGTCTTTAATACGGTCTACAGCCACCAAGTGAACATGGAAGGCCAAGTTGAAATCGATTTGAAGCCCTTGCAGGATAAAAAGGTGAACGCAAACGAATCCGCGAACACCGTTGGCAAGTTGGAGGAGCGGCGCACGGAATGTACGGCCAGGAAGCCTATCGAGGTAGCGGTGCTGTGCATAGTAATTATCCTTCTGTGGGGACTACTTTCGCTACCAGGAGTCTTCAGCAACGTTGATTTGTCCAAGGTACGGGCTAACACTGCGTATAGCAATCGTTCAAATTTAGCATAAGCCGGGAGAAAATACTGAGTTTGTTTCTTAGATGTATAAGCATTTAGCTATCACATCAAAAGTTCAGGGTTTAATATTATAGCTAATATTAATGTAACCAAGGACTCTTTTTGTGGCTTTGTTAGGGGGCGTCTCCAAACTATATTGGTCCAAATAACGACGTTAAGTTTTGCCGCCCCCCCCCCCCCCTTCATAACGTCATGCCCAAGGGTGCATTACAATGATATACTGCAGCAATTATTGTACAGAAAGCTTTCCTTGCTGCCTACAAGGATGCCAAGTAGGGTAATTTATACGTTTCTAGCCATGCTAGCATGGTACATACGTTTCAACTGGTGATAACGTCACGGCCCCTCCCCCCTCCCCCCTCCCCCCTCCCCCCCCCTCCCCCCTCCCCCCCCCCCTCCCCCCCCCCCCCCTTAATGTCACAATGACGTCTTTGGCAAAATAGTTTGGAGACGCCCCTTATATGGCAAATATTTATAGGACATAATATCATTCATTCTATGTAGAAAGTACATTCACGATGTTATTTTCTTTGTCAGGGGTCAGAGGAGGACACTTTAATGGCTGCAATGAATCATACCGGTACCAGTAGTAATGAGAATACTTCATTCTGCATCCCAGAAGCTTACTTAGGAAGTGTATGTAGAACTGAACTGCAAACCCTGCAGACTTGCCTTTTTGGTGATGGAGATGGTGAAATATTTATCCCTGCTAATGGCAACCAATTGGAATTGGAGCAGACAGCACAAACAACAATTGGTGGACTCCCATTTCTAAACCCAAGTGCAGAATGCAGTGAAATAGCTCCACCTTTCCTGTGCTTCTCCATGTTTGGGTTGTGCAATAATCAAAGCAGAGAACTTTACCTCCCCTCATCTCAAGAGTGTAGGACAGTCACTGAAAATATATGTGCTGAAGAGTTTGTTGCTGTTGGGGCTTTTGTTGACCCCAACCAACTTCCCCAGTGTGACGAGTTTCCAGATGTATCTATAGTCCAAGAATCATGCAGCACAGGTATGTTCAATAAGTAAACTAGGCTCTTACCACCCACCAGGCAAACAAACCAAAAGGTACCTTTCGTCCCTTTTTTCTAATGCATTAAATTTAATGCATGTGGTGGGACTCACCAGTTGGCAACCGCAACTCTGCCAGGTAACAGGCTACCATAGTAGGAACTGAGAGTGTTGATAGTTGGTGTTTGCTGAACGAGGCAGCATCCTACAGCAGTGAATGTCACTGCATGGAAAAGCTAGTGAACATGTCTGTGCAGCTCTTATATGTAGTTGCCAAATAGCTATCTCATAGCCTCTTTGGGGATTGCTAGTGTGCTAGTACGTTGCTGTTGCCGTTGCCATATTTCACTAAACAATTGCAAAGTCTCTGTTTCAAGCCATATTATGCTTCAGGTGTTGACTGTTATCTCCAGGACCACCACAGGTGCTGCCACATTACATTAGCTAATTATCAGCAGCCTGACTGGATGGTACATAGCCGCATTGCTACTAATTATTGAGCCAAGTTCTTATGATAACCAACCTAACAGTTCTATTTCATAACACATGTACCGGACCTCTAGATATTAACCAACTCTTACTCTCTCCTTGGCCATGTAGTGAACATAACTGGCACAGGTACTGTTGAGTCAATAGTGTGCAATGATGGCTTCTACCTGGATGAAATATGCAGACCTGAGTGTGGAGTGTGGGAGGCATTCTCCTATGGCACTTATATTCCCATTGATGTCACAGTGATTGTAACAGCTTCTGTGTACTTCATCAGTGCTGCTATTTTAATGATTTCCTCCTGCATTCGCTACAAACATGTGTAAGTATATTGTATCTCGAGAGAATGTAATGTAAGCGGTTTGTTACATATCTGTATATTTTCTCTGTCTTCAGACTGAAATTTCCATCTATCTTCATTGTGTATGGCACTGCTACTTTAGGAGCTCTGGAAATTTCTTTTTTAGTAGGATACTTTGACCGCAAGGCACTCTTCTGCAAATCTCGGGACCTGGTCCAGAGCTTAACTAATCCTACCCCTTTCTGCAAGTTTCAAGGTTTGTAAGTATATTTGTTCTATAATAATTGTTTGAGGTGCATATGTATATATATATAGCCTCTAGCAGAACAAGAAGAAGGTGACCCATCCTAGTGTTGCGTAGGAAGAATTTCAAGCACTAGTCATAGCATTATTAGAATGCCGGTGGTAATTATTACAAGCATACCAGGTATGATCTTGATATTCGATCAGTGACAGTATGATAGTGTGACTAACTAGTCTTCATGCATACTATTAAATTTGACTATTACAGAGACCGAACCACCTCGGTAGCAGGTGCAGCTATGATGGTATGTGTTTCTGCATTCATTAATATTCTTTCTCATCTATGTCTGTTTGTCTGTCTGTCTTTCTTTCTTTTATTGAATTGAGCATAAAATGTGATAGAGATTGTTTATACTTGTATCTCTGCTACAGGTATTGTGTTTCTCTACGCTGTTCTTCTGCTCGCCTTATTTTCCTGTTTTCACATCCTGTCAGTGTTTTGGGCGGTGATGTTTCCATTTCATGCGAGATCTTTTAAGATAAAGGGCTACCTCAAATATGTACACCTGACAATGCTGTTATTGGCTCTAGTTTTGCCATGGGGCGCTGTATCTGTGGCCTTAGCTGATGGAACGTATGGGCGATTCCCACCCATAACGTGTCACCCACACAGAGAAGAAATTATTTTGTATGGCATAACATGGCCTGTCTGTATCATGCTTGCTAGCAGCCTCTCCCTCACAGCTATCGTGCTGTTTGTGATAATCCAGATTCTGCAAAAGAAGAGAAAAGAACAAGGCAGTGTAAAGGTATTATGTTATTGTACGACTGTAATATCTAGCTGTATAACTTTTTATACCATGCATGCTATTAGCTACAAGGTATGCAGCTCAGAGCCTCATTCCCAGTCTCTCTGCTCCAGTTTTTACGTTACTTGCAGTATCTATGTGTGTTGCATAGCCTCGTTCCCAGTCTCTCCCTCCGTTTTTTTGTACTGCAAGCAGCGTAAAAACTGGAGCCGAGAGACTGGTAGCAAGGCTTTGCAACACACGTGGATACCTAAATTGGCAACAGTGATGGAGACATTGGTAGTGAAATTCTGATATACACCATATTAAGTGCATGCATGCACAAACATTATCATTGCAATACTGCAAACTCATGCTCTTATTCACAGAGTTTCAAAGCACTGCTGAGTTCACATCTGCTTATGAGTACAGCGGAACTGAAAATACTCGTCACCTTTATATATTATGCAATATTTATTGGCAGCCTTCTAGGACTTTCTTCAGTTGGAAAAGTGGGCATGGGTCCGGCATTCTCTAGATCACTATTTGAGTATCTGAGATGTGAAGCTACAGGAACCATGCCAGGAAAAGTATGTAAAAGATCATTCCAGATGCCGGAAATTGAGATACCAGTGAATATTGGTTTAGTACTGTTTGGACTATATCCAGTTGTCAATCTGTTGTACGTTCTCAATATTAAAGAGATCAAAAAGTGGGTATCACGACGATACCGATGCCAGCAGCATCAAAGTTTAGCATTGAGAAGAGACTGATTGCAGCCACGCAGAGTTCAGTTGTCGTGAACCTTGTGATTCTTTATTTAATTGTACTTGAAGGTTTTTGAGTGTAACATTTAACCATAATGGCTCTAATAATCTGTGATTAAACTGTTGATAGCCAAGGCAATGAATGTGTAGCTATGTGTACAATAGAGCTTAGTTTTGTGTATCAGGAAATGTGGTAGGAATTAGAATGCCACAAAGTACATGACCTTTGACCCTCCATAGATGTACGATTATCTCTAAGTTTACTGCATGAAATAAAAGTCAAGACTATGTACTGGATTAAGTTAAACATGTCAAGGAACACTATGCAGTCATCTGCTCATTTACCATACAGCAGTTTGTATCTAGTTACTGGTATATACTACTATTAGGCTACCAGTGCGCTGGGACTTTATAGCTAGCTGTGTTTAGCTAGTCTAAGAGTGTAGGAAACTGGAGCAGAAGAGAGGAGAGAAGAAAATGCTATTTAGCAGGGAGATGGAGGAAGACAAAGATGAAATTACATGACTTCTTAAATACACCTAGCTACCTTCTGTGGGCACTGTAGCTTCCAGGTACCATTGTGGGGTGCACACGAGCGAGTGTTTGAGCAGAAGTAGCATGGATGGTAGAACACCATAGGATACAGATGCTTAGTATAAAGAAGGAATATTCACTCAATCTTGGGGGGTTGAAACTCCGTACGCATCACTGCCCATTTTGTACCCGGGGGGCCCTCGGGGGGCTAAACGGACCAGACAGGCGCTGGGGGTGGGGCTCACAATAAACAGTTAGTCTCGCCCTCACTAGAAATCGATATGAAGCTCATACTAAGCAACAACGAGTCCGTGAGTACCGCAGGTACTGAACGCGAAGAGAACGCGGAATCCAGAGCCAGGAAACGTATTGATATAGCAGTGTTGTGCATAGTGATTGTCACGATATGGGGAGTACTGTCGTTACCAGGGGTCTTCAGCTTTGTTGATTTATCCGAGGTAAGGATATGCTGGATACACATTGTTCAGTTCGAGCCAAAATAACAGTCTTACCGTATTCCGCTTGGCCCAGACATGGAGGTACAATGGATATTCAGATTAATGGACCTTGTTAGTTATAGAGAGCGTTTACAAACCGATTACAATAGTCAAAAGTCAAAGCTGGTCAAAGCCAAGTCAAAGCTGGTCAAAGTCAAGTCAAAGTTGGTCAAAGCTTAAAGTCATTGATATCGTAAGACCAAAGGGGATGCCCCCTTAGAGGGGGCCTTTAAAAGTGTACAAATCACTGGACTGGAAGCTATAACCCACCCATATCTGATGTTTGTGCTCATATCATATCGCAGCATATGGAGGGCTGTAGGAGTCAAATACCACCTGTAGGCCTGGGCATAGCTATAAGGCGAGCACTAAAGTGAGCATTATATGTAGTTGTGCTAGCTAGCTATAAGCTACAGCTGCACAAACAGGATTTAGAACTTACTGTGTGCCATGTAAGGATGGTGTACAATTCTTGTTTTATCATCTGGCTGTTGTCAATTACCTCTGAAAAACATTTGAAAAAATGTGAGCATCCCCTTACACTGCTCAATAATATTGAGGCCTGACTCCTTTACTTTACTTTACTCCATACTAAAATAGCTACCTGCAATTATGTACTTAACACAAAATAAGATTGACAAGACTTGCAATTGATTTACATGACATTAATTTTGTGGTATAATGGAAGGGAGTAATTCAACTAATTGTTTCCTCAATAGGATATTGAAAATGTTGCTATGATCATAAATACTTCAAACAGAAGCGATGAAAGAAATACTTCATTCTGCATCCCAGAAGTTTACTCGGGAAGTGTATGTAGAACTCAACTGCAGACACTGCAGACTTGCCTTTTTGGTGATGGAGACGGTGAAATATTTATCCCTGCTAATGGCAACCAAGAGGAAGCTGAGCAGACAGCACAAACAACAATTGGAGGACTTCCGTTTCTAAACCCAAGTGCAGAATGCAGTGAAATAGCTCCACCTTTCTTGTGCTTTTCCATGTTTGGGTTGTGCAATAATCGAACCAGAGAACTCTACCTCCCCTCATCTCAAGAGTGTAGGACAGTCACTGAAAATATATGTGCTGAAGAGTTTGTTGCTGCTGGAGCTTTTGTTGACTCCAACCAACTTCCCCAGTGTGATGAGTTTCCAGATGTGCCTGTAGTCCAAGAGTGCACAGGTATATTATAGGCTTACATGTTCATTGAATTGCTATCGTGTAGCATACTCTTATTAGCTAAAAGCAGTCTAGACATGTAGCAATATGTTGCTAGTCAGTTTATTCACTGAAAACATATTATTATGTACAATCCTTTCCCAGCTACAACCCCCAATAATCTTTCTCGCTTACAGATGGCAGCCTAAATTTAATGTACAACTTCAAAGGCTAAGTTTGTAATCGTCCACGACCATAACGATTCCACAAAATCAACCACAACCAAAATATGTTCACTTGATATATTAAGTGATTGTGCAATGGATGTATACAAGGGCAGGTGCACTAACACATGCATGCTCCTTGTCACACATTTAGTAAAAGGTGCACACTCAGTGCAGGCTCGACTGCACCAGTCCTTATCTTGTAGAATATCTTCTTGACCACATGTATATACTGTCCTCCAACAATTAACAATCTCCCTTCAGACATGAGTAACCACAAAATATAAAAATTTTGGTCTAATTAATATAATATAGAGTAATGATGGTAAATATATTTATACTCTAGCCATGCATAACAGTATTGTTTTATTGAGCTGCCACGCAATATTATCCAGTATTGCACGGGCAAATACGCGTGTGCAGTTAACTAGTAACCTGAATGGCTGACCCCTGGCCATGCCATAGAAGCGCTATAGTGCTACTTGTAGTTGGAAACAGAATGGCTTAAGCAAAAGAGATCCCAGGAGTGTTACACCACTGCACTCGTGCAATATTCTGTCGTATTGCACGGGAATGGATGTATAAGATTTACATATTTACTGTTACTATATCACTCTATTCATGTTAGATGGCTTGCTGTCAATGTAGGGACTAATCCAAACATCTTCAGTTCGCCTATCTGATAGCTAAACTACAATTGTTCATTTTGAGAAATCACAAAATCCCAAATTTAAAGAAAGTCTCAGTATTGCAAACTGGTAACTTTGTAATACTATAATTTAAAATTTCTTGTGGGAGTATTATGTTTTCTCAAAATGAACTATTGAAGATTAGTAATCAGATACTGCTATATATAGGCCGGTACACTGAGATGTTTGAATTGGTCTCTACATTGATAGCTAGCCAATTTATTTTAGGGTTATAAAGAGTAAAATTTTACCATTACTCAGGGACTATAGATTATTGCACTCTTTGTTCTTGCTATATTGCAGTGAACACAACTGGCACAAGTACTATTGAGCCAATAGTGTGCAATGATGGCTTCTACCTGGATGGAATATGTAGGCCTGAGTGTGGAGTGTGGGAGGCATTCTCCTATGGCACTTACATTCCCATTGATATCACAGTAATTGTAGCAGCTTCTCTGTACTTCATCAGTGCAACAGTACTCCTGATTGTTTCCTGTGTTCGCTATGAAAGCGTGTGAGTACTACTGTAAGAGAATTTTTAGCAACTTTTGAGCTATAACAATAAATAAGCAAGCATTCGAATTGACAACCTATAGTTATGGAATAATGAAATGATAGGATTCTGAGAGGTTTATCTTTTTCTTAATATCTGCAGTTTGAAGTTTCCATCCATCTTCATTGTGTATGGCACTGCTACAGTGGGAGTGGAGGAAATGGCTTTATTAATGGGATTCTTTGACCGCAGAGCACTCTTTTGCACTTCTCGTGATTTGGTACAAACCATCGGAAATCCAACAACTTTCTGCAAATTTCAAGGTTTGCCATATCATTTTAGTATAGACTAGCACATCACAACATAGAACCTCTGAGTCATGATGCAGGACTAGCTAAGAGTGTTAACTTTCTACTAAACCCGTGCGTTACTAAGACCATGCATATCCCAAATTTACCCTAAATATATGGTAGGTCCATGCAACAATCTAAGTCGCTACTGGCAAAGAATAAAATACAAAAGCATAAATAAACATACCAAACTCAAATCAATCTGAGATGGTCCAATAGTGTGGGCACTGTACATGCAGTTCTAAAATATTTTGGGTATGTGGCCAGCATACCCAGGGGGAAAACCTCTTACCAAACAAAAAACTTACCTTCAAGGAAAAAAATTGGTGAGAGGAAAACCCAGATTGAACAAACAATATCTCAGCACCTGCTGTGTGGATTATACACAACACAAATACTAAGACTTGCAGTAATAGCTAATGCAGTATGACCAGAGTCTGCATGAATCACTTGACTGTCCTGGTTCCCAGCCCCTCTCAAGTGGCGTGAGATGAAACTTCGGCAAAAGAAAATAGATAAAGACAAAGCAGTCCTGGCCTTCTAAGCAAATGCATGCAAGCTTGATATGTTACTAGCATTCCAAGTGGCCATGCAGACCACCATGATGTACGAGGCTCACATACACCACTGACTACAGTGGAGTATGAGGACAGCTACTGTCTTAGTAAAATACATCCCATGCACAGTGAGTGTGTAAATTAAGGTACTATAGTATATTTCTTTAATTATTCTGACATTTTACTTTCAGTACCAATTAGCTATAAGTAAAATTTGTCTCAATGCAATAGTATAATATGTCAGCGCATCTCAATGTAATTGTTGTTATACCTCCTCTGCAGCTATTGCGTTCGTCTATACTCTTCTGCTGCTTGCTACATTTATTTCCGCTCACATTCTGTCAGTGTTTTGGGCAGTGATGTTCCCATTTTATGCGAGATCGTTTAAAACAAAGGGCCACCTCAAATATCTCCACCTGGCATTGCTGTTGTTGTCTCTGATCTTGCCATGGGGTGCTGTGATTGTAGCCTTTAATAAAGGAGTTTATGGGCGGTTCCCACCCATAACATGTTACCCAGGTTCCAGTAGCGTAATTTTGTATGGCTTAATTTGGCCTTCCTGCGGTATTCTTGCCATCGATCTCTCGCTCATTGCTATTGTGTTTTGGACAATAATCCGACTTCTTCAAAAGAAGAGAAGAGAGCAAAGTGGAAAGGTAAGTATACGTCTTGTAAATAAAATGAGCACCATTTGTTCTCAAGAAGAAAGTGAATTTGTAAAAAACAAAACAAGCACCATAATTTACTTTCTTCTTGAGCTCAGGAAGAAAGTAAAAATACCATAATGTAAATATAACACCAAATAACATTCTATATGCTGCAGAAATAATTCACTAGTAGTCTTTACTATATTTAAGATGGCCGACACCTTTCTAAAAATTGTAACTGGCCAAAATTTTGTGGGGCAAGCTGAGGTGCTTGGAGGGCTAGATAAAGCCCTGACTTAAAATGTTCAATCACTTTAAATGAAGAGGGAGCTTCTCAGTTGGCTTTTGCATAACAAAGAAAGGTTCTCTGAATATCATCTTTAATTCAGAAAAGAAACTTTGCCAATGTTTCAACTAGATGGTCTAGTCTTTTTCAGGGCGAAAGTGGAGTTAATGTGAGAACATCTGCTACTGCTACATCTGGTATTTTAATCACTTTAAAATTCGGTATACTGGTCCAATAGCTCCTAGCTGTCTGGCACATGGATACTATAGCTCTGACACGAATCCTGTACTATGGGTTTCTATAGTGCATTCATGGCATAATGATATGTACGTACCCTAATTGCAGTGGGATGATATATATGGGTTTATACCCTGCAGTGATATGTATTCCCCGGGGGCAAAGCCTGAGGGAATAGATAGAACTGCACTCAGGGTACAAAACACACAGGAAACCCACGATACACTATAAGAAGTTGCAGGTGTATTATGGTGCAATTGTTGTTGTTGGTTATTGAGTGCTTCTTATTATATAGGTAGCTATTATAACATGTATATAGTGATTGCAATATTCCCCTACAGAGTTTCAAAGCACTGCTGAGTTCATATCTTCTTATGAGTACAGCTGAACTAAAAATACTCATCACATTTCTATACTACATGATTGCTCTTGGCAGTGTTCTAGGACTATCTTCACTGGGCACTGTGGGTCCAAAGTTCACTGATGAACTGTTTAGATACTTGTCATGTGAAGCCACTGGCATTGTGCCAGGAAAAGTATGTGAAAGAACATTTCAGAGGCTGTCGACTGAGATACCTGTGAATTTGGCCTTGGTGTTGCTGGGGCTGTATCCAGCCGTCAATATACTGTACATTCTCAATCTTACTAAGATCAAGCGATGGCTATCCCGACAGTGTACCTGCAAGACTACACATTACGACAATACACATCAAAGCTCCACAATGCAAATGAGGCTGTCAGTATAATAAGTTGCATTTGGATTATGGTGCACTTATTATTGGTTATTGAATGCTTCTTTTATAGCCTTTTGTTGTGGGGGCCTGCTCTGTATATTGAATGCTGTTTGTTTTTTTTGTAAAAGAGGAGTGTGGGGTTCTTGTACTCCTAGTCAAGTTTGCCTTTTTAATAATCTATTTCTACTAAAGCCATCTTGAGAACATAAATACATAATAATGGCGTAACAGCCTATCGGGTTACAATTTGGAGCGTGGCTGTGCATGTGTCTGTATTGATCTATTCTACTAGTAATTTTAATACGACTTCTATTACTATTAGTAAGTTGATCAGTAGCTATAAATATTTCCTGCTTTCTTTGAAGCTGGCATTTAATTGTGTAATCAGGTCACTTGATAGAATATCGCACATAATCCTACAGGTATCACATACATTCCTATTTTAAACTGAAGTATAGCTGCAGCTTTGTCATAAGATAGCTATACTCATGTTGCTGCTGCTATAGTACATATGTATTGACTATGTGCACCCACAAGCGCAAGAGATCTTACAAGACCTACTTGTTATACGTAGAACTGCACAGGCATACAATTTTGCCAAGTAATTCACTCAGAAAGATGGGAGACCAGGTTCAAGTTGTCCATGTGGAGGAGGAAGCAGAGAAACAAGACACAACTGTACCTGATACCGCCCAAAGGAACAGAACTACTATTACTTCTACAGCTGCTGAAGGAGTCACAGAATCAATGGTCAGGAAGTACATTGAGATAGCAGTGCTCAGTGTAGTGATTGTCGTTGTGTGGGGACTGCTGGCACTGCCTACTGTCTTCTACATCACAGAACCTACTCAGGTAAATTACTAAAACTAGGAAGAATATCAGATCTATGTCATCTCATAGAATGGTCTAGTGTATGATTTTATGTATTCTTTACGATATGATATTCCTACGTCTATATTGAATTCACTTCTAAAAGTAATGCACTTTTAGTGTTAAGATGTATTTATGCATATATGAAGCATGCCAAATGGTCCATAACACATTTCAGGATTCTGATACCAGTCCTTCAAATAACGGAAGCAATATTGACAATGGAACATCAAATGTATCTTCCTGCTTCCCTGAGATCTACACAGGGAGCGTGTGTAGAGATTTAATGCAAGCACGGCAGGCTTGCCTTATAGGGAACACTGGCAGTGAAGTGTTCATTCCAGCAAATCAAAACCAAGAGGCACTGGAGGAAACAGCTCGACTACTAATAGATGGACTACAATTCCTGAACCCAAGTCCAGAGTGCAGTGAAGTTGCCCCACTGTTTTTATGTTTTTCTACATTTGGGCTGTGTGATAACCAAAGCAGAGAACTCTACCGTCCATCATCTGGAGAGTGTGAAGCAGTCATTGAAGAAACATGCAATGAAGAATTTATCACAGCTAGGAATATCCTCGACCCTAGCCAGCTCCCTCAATGTCAACGGCTACCAGATACACCTACGATGTGCACAGGTAAGGCAATCAAGACTAGCTATAACTATTGCTATAATACATGATGCGATTGTGTCTGCCTGTGTTAAGTAAAGTGAGCGCATAACAAGATTAGCCTGGTTCCTGCTTATAAGCACCTGCATGGGTTTGAGACTAGATCAGAGGTTTGGTAAATTATACCACCGAAGTAAGATATTGCATGCCGTTCATAGTATCTATGAGTCGCCGTAAGATCAAGTAGCTTAAACATTTACTTTTCCTATCCAGGATATGCATTGGAAACAAACATCACTCCTGAGGTGAGAGTGTGCAATGATGGCTTCTACCTGGATGGAATATGTAGGCCTGAGTGTGGAGTGTGGGAGGCATTCTCCTATGGCACTTACGTTCCCATTGATGTCGTAACAATTTTGCTAGCAGCTGTGTTCTTCATCAGTGCCACTGTCCTCATGAGCCTCTCTTGCATTCGCTATAAGCAAGTGTGAGCAATCGTAAACTTAAATTGCACATAGACATAATTATGCGTTTGGACTATTTTTCTCAATACAAAGTATGTTCATGTTTTCTACTTGTTAGTAACATTTAATTATCTTTATCTGTGCAGGTTTAGGTTTCCATCAGTCTTCTCAATTTATGGTACAGCGACGATTGGGGTTCTTGAGCTTTTCCTACTAATAGGTTACTTTCATCGGAAACGGCTATTCTGCACTTCCCGAGATTTGGTCCAAAGTATCAGGAGTACAACTCCATATTGTACACTGCAAGGTAAGTATCACTTTTGCAGAGGCATAAATGCAAAGGTGCTGTTTCGGGCTATAGATAATGCACTTCTCACAGTTGCTGTCATAATACACTGGATTATAAATTAGTTATTATTACATGCAGTAGAAAATGTAGATGTAGTCCTAAAAGGTATAATTCAAAAGGTATAATTCAACAGGCATGTAAAACTAATGCTGGCACATTTTGTGCGTGACATAACAATATATACATTTCCCCATGCAGGAATGGTTTTCACCTATACACTGGTCCTACTTTCAATCTTTTTCTTTCTTCATATTTTGTCAGTATTTTGGGCAGTGATGTTTCCATTTCATGCAAGATCCTTTGAGCGAAAAGGTTACTTGAAATACGTTCACTTCACGATGTTAGCCATCGCTCTAATACTGCCTTGTGAGAGTGTAGCTGCAGCGTTTGCCAGTGGAGGTTATAAGCGCTTTCCACCCATAATGTGCTATCCCAACTCTACCGATGTCATTCAGTATGGTACCATTTTTCCAATTAGCATCATGGTTGCATCGAGTCTTTCTCTGGTAGTAGTCATTCTGTGGAGAATCATCAAACTTGTACAAAAACGCAAGAAAAAGAAATGCCACGGTGCAAAGGTCAGTTGTTAAAGTTTGTAAAAGAACACTCGAGCTGTGGCAGTATTAATACACACACACAGTATAGTCATAATTATTCCTCAATGTAGAACACTTATGAGTATCTTCTCACTTCTTACTCTCATTCATAATAAGCGGATTTACATTTTCAGTGCTCACACGCTGACATTATTTATCCACTTTTCTCCATGCAGAATGTGACAGGAACACATACTGTGCAAGTAAAAGTCCTAATAGTCTTCATTTATTATATAATGAGTGGTGCGAGTCTCCTTGTGCTCACTTTCCTGGTCACTAATAGGAAAGGAATTAGTGCTGATCTAACAGAATATTTTGTATGTGAATCAGTTGGTGTGGAGCCAGGGAAGGTGTGTGAAAAGACGTTTGTGAGGCCTCCACTTGAAATTGCAGTGAATGTTGGCTTTGTGCTGCTGGGACTGTATCCGATTGTTAATCTGGTGTATGTTGTGAATATTCGGGCTATGAAAGAGCGATGGTCAACACAACGTAGTACAAGACAGCTGCATGCGCAGCTCACCACATCACTCAGTAGGCTGACGAGCTCAACAGAACATGTATTTAAACTGCACTAGTTCCATGGTATTACTTTTGTAACCTACCTACCATAGTCTGTATGTTGATGGTATGGTGTATTCATAATCACCTTAGACTCAGCACACAATCTTTTATTTTGATTCTTTACCATATTTAAAGTATATTCTCCATCACTATAACTACTGCATAAGCATGATTTATTGCGTATTTCCTGACTATTGACTTTGTGATTTCTTCAGCAGCTGTAGACGTAGTAGCAGTTCTGTTCCTTCGGGGAGTATCAGGTCCAGTTGCCTCTTATTTTTTTGCTTCCTCCTCCACGTCATTGGACAACTTGAATCTGATCCCCCATCTTTGAATCACACTGAATTACTTGGCAAAATTGTATGCCTATGTAGTTCTATGACAATTAAATCCTGTAAGCTCTCCTGTGCTTGTGGGTGCAAAGTCAATGTGTATGTGCTATGGCAGCAGCAACATGAGTATAGCTATCTTATGACAAGCTGTGGCCGTACATAACTATAGAATACGAAGTATCAGAAAACATCAGCGTAAAATAGGAATGTGTGAGATATCTGTAGTATTATCAGATATTCTATCAACTGACCAAACAGCAGCTGATTAACACGTTGAATGCCAGCTTCAAAGAAAGCAGGAAATATTCATAGCTACTCAACTTACTAATAGGGTATCCGTAATAGAAGTCACATTAAAATTACTAGTTGAATAGATGAAGAGAATAGTGAAGAATTCATTACAGACACATGCACGTCCACACTCCAAATTGTAACCCGATAGGCTGTTACGCCATTATTATGTATTCATGTTCTCAAGATGGCTTTAACAGGAATAGATTATTAAAAAGGCAAACTTGACAAGGAATATAAAAACTCAACTCCCTGCTTCTTACAAAAACCAGCATTAAATATGCAAAGCAGGCCCCCCACAGTACAGCAAAAGGGTAGCCCCATACATGAACCTCCAACACACAAAAGAAACCGCAAATATGTAAATTAAGTCCAGAGGAGTCTTTAAAATAAAATTAATATATACACCATTACAATATACAATGTATATTCAAACTAGTAGCGGACTATTTTTTGGTTCAAAATCTATTACACATGGAGGTTCCCATTTTGTATTCATATAAAAAGAAGAATTCAATAATCAATAATAAGTGCATCATAATCAAAATGCAACTTATTATACTGACAGCCTCATTTGCATTGTGTAGCTTTGATGTGTACTGTTGTAGTGTGTAGTCTTGCAGGTACACTGTCTGGATATCCATTGCTTGATCTTAGTAAGATTGAGAATGTACAGTAGATTGACGACTGGAAACAGTCCCAGCCACACCAAGGCCAAATTCACAGGTATTTCAGTCGACAGCCTCTGAAATGTTCTTTCACATACTTTTCCTGGCACAATGCCAGTGGCTTCACATGACAAGTATCTAATCAATTCATTAGTGAACTTTGGACCCACATTACCAACTGAAGAGAGCCCTAGAACACTGCCAAGAGCAATCATGTAGAAAAGAAATGTGATGAGTATTTTGAGCTCAGCTGTACTCATGAGAAGATATGAACTCAGCAGTGCTTTGAAACTCTGTAAAGGGATTGGAATCAGTATTACATGTTATAGCTATATACGTAAAAGCAGCAATCAATAACAAACAGTAAGTGCACGTAATCAAACTGCAACTTCTTCGAACTTCTTATAGTCACTTATTTTCCAGTGTGTTTTGTACACTGAGTGCAGTTCTATCTATTCCTTCGGTCCAGGAATACATATCACTGCAGGGTACAAACCCATACACACTGGAACCCTATCATCCATCTGTACTCAGGGTACAGTTGCCATACACACTATAAAAACACACGGTACGGGTGGCTTGTGTCAGAACCATTATCTTCTTGTACAGATAGCTAGGAGCAATTGGTCCAGCATATATATGTACTGAACGATGAAGTGATTGAACGTTTTAAGTGCTGGAGATAGATAAGTAGCTAGCTATCTCAAGTCTAGTCATAAGCAGCTTATAAAAACTACGCCAAAATTATCCACCCACAGATTAGAATTTACCACAACCCCCACTTCCCTGTTATAGAGTACATTGCGAACAAAGTAAATTATGGTGCTCTTTTCTGGATAAGAGTTACATATTTACCTTTCCACTTTGCTCCGTTCGCTTCTTTTGAACAAGTCGGATTATTATCCATAACACAATAGCAATGAGCGAGACATCGATGGCAAGAATAATGCAGAAAGGCCAAGTTATGGCATACAAGATAACACTATTAGAACCTGAGTAACATGTTATGGGTGGGAACCGCCCATAAACTCCTTTATCAAAGGCTACAATCACAGCACCCCATGGCAAGATCAGAGACAACAACAGCAATGCCAGGTGGAGATATTTGAGGTGGCCCTTTGTTTTAAATGATCTCGCATGAAATGGAAACATCACTGCCCAAAACACTGACAGAATGTGAGCGGAAATAAATGTAGCAAGCAGCAGAGGAGTGTAGATGAACGCAATAGCTGTAGAGGAGGTATAACAACAATCACATTGACATATTATACTCTTGGATTGAGATATATTTTACTAATAATTGATACTGAAAGCAAAAGGTCAGGGTATTAAAAGAAATATACTATAGTACCTTTACAAAGTCACTGTGCATGGGGTGTATTTCACTAAGACAGTAGCTGCCCTCATATATACTCCACTGTAGTCAGTGGTGTATGTAAGCCCCATACACCATGGTGGTTGCTTTGGCCATGGCCACGTGGAATGCCAGTAACATGTCAAGCATGATGACTAAAAAGTACTCGAAAAACAGGGATTCTGTTTGTGCATATCATGCATTGGCTTAGAAGGACTACATCAAACATTTGGCTTCCATGTGTGGTATCATTTGAACTAAAGTCAAAGTAACTGATTTAACACTGTTAGCTGATCCTGCACATGCCTCAGAGACTATATGTTGCAAGGAAAGAGTCTAGCTATAATAAAATATGGCAAACCTTGAAACTTGCAGAAAGTTGTTGGATTCTCAATGCTTTGTACCAAGTCACGAGAGGTGCAAAAGAGTGATCTGCGGTCAAAGAATCCCACTAATAAAATCAATTCCTCAACTCCCAGTGTAGCAGTGCCATACACAATGAAGATGGATGGAAACTTCAAACTGCAGATTTTAAGAAAAAGATAAACCTTTCAGGAACCTATCATTTCATTATTCCATAACTATAGGTTGTCAATTGGAATGCTTGCATTACTAGTTTTCTTATTGTTATAGCTCAAAAGTTGCTAAAAATTCTCTTACAGTAGTACTCACACACTTTTGTAGCGAATACAGGAAACAATCAGGAGTACTGTTGCACTGATGAAGTACAGAGAAGCTGATACAATCACTGTGACATCAATGGGAATATAAGTGCCATAGGAGAATGCCTCCCACACTCCACACTCAGGCCTACATATTCCATCCAGGTAGAAGCCATCATTGCACACTATTGGCTCAAACATACCTGTGCCAGTTATGTTCACTGCAATAATATAGCAAAAACAAAGAATGTAATAATCTAGCATGCATAGGTGACCCAATGCATGACACGATGGGTCGTACTGGTACTGGTACTTCGGGCTTGTGCATGCCCATATACCTGTGCACTCTTGGACTAGAGACACATCTGGAAACTCATCACACTGGGGAAGTTGGTTGGAGTCAACAAAAGCCCCAGCAGCAACAAACTCTTCAGCACATATATTTTCAGTGACAGTCCTACACTCTTGAGATGAGGGGAGGTAGAGTTCTCTGCTTTGATTATCGCACAGCCCAAAAATGGAAAAGCACAGGAAAGGTGGAGCTATTTCACTACATTCTGCACTTGGGTTTAGAAATGGGAGTCCACCAATTGTTGTTTGTGCTGTCTGCTCAGCTTCTTCTTGGTTGCCATTAGCAGGGATAAATATTCCACCGTCTCCATCACCAAAAAGGCAAGTCTGCAGTGTCTGCAGTTCAATTCTACATACACTTCCCGAGTAAACTTCTGGGACGCAGAATGAAGTATTTCTTTCATCACTTCTGTTTGAAGTATTTATGATCATTGCACCATTTTCAATATCCTATTGAGGAAATAATTAATTATAAATTAAGTCTTTTTATTTTGTCGTAGTTAATAATTGCAGTATTTCAGTATGTAATAAAGTAAAGGAGTCTGGTCTCAATATTTTGAGCAGTGTAAGGTGACACTCACATTCTTCCAAATGTTTTTCAGAGCCAATTGACAACAGGCAGATAATAGAAGAACAATTTAAGAGTTGTGTACGCCATTTGTATAGACCACACTGTAAGTTCTGAATCCTGTTTATGCAGCTGCAGCCTGTCGCTATATAAGACTACTTTGATGTAGCTACACACAGGTCACAGGCTCAGATAATGAATAGGTTTTGCCAGTCTCGAGACCATCAGGTATCATAATGGCTCGGCTATGACTACATCCATAATAGACTTTCTACATGCATCCTTTGTAGTGTGGCAGCCATTTCATCCCTACATATGGATTATAGCATGGAATACGGTAGGATTAATTATAAATTAAGTCTTTTTATTTTGTCGTAGTTAATAATGTGCAGTAATTTCAGTATGTAATATTCATAGTAAAGGAGTCTGGTCTCAATATTTTGAAGTAGCTACATGCCAAGTCACTAGGCCTTGGCATATAATGCTCAATTTTTTTTACTAATGCTATGCTGCACTGCTCATTGAAATAGCCAATTATGTTCAGATTTAAATGGATAATGCTCAGTCAAATGAATGGAATGGCATCATGAGTCATGACACTGCGAGCTGAGTTTTGACGAGCTTTGCACTTCCGTATCTCGTGCAACAGAGTCGGGAAAATTTGGACATCACTCGTATAACCTCAGAATTCTGATTAGCACTAGAACTGTCACAGTCTTCAGCTTCAGCAGCACCTACTATTTGCTCAGCCATTTTCTGCCAGTTCAGGTAACATGTGACGTAATTTTCAAAAATGCTGGACATGCACAAGTACGTTAATGCTCAAGTGCTCGCCTTATATGCCCAGGGCTACAAGTCACTATTGGTATTACAGCCCTACATATGCTGCGATATGATATGAGCACAAACATCAGATAGGGGTGGGTTATTTACAGGAATACCCACAATAGCGATTCAATAGACCTTTATCCATTGGGGGGTAAAAGTAGGCACTAAATGGAGAAAATACAAGAGAACATGTGTTTTGATGTATTTTCTTGCATGAAAACATAAGAACATGCTTGTTTCCTTGTAATTTCTTGTGCTTCAAGCAGTTTTACCCCCCATTACATCATAACGGATAAAGGTCTATTACAAGCATATAAAGCATCCAGTTCAGCGATGTAGCTATATACCCCCTCAGAGGGGGCATCTCCAAACTATTTTGCTCTAATAACATTATGGTGACTTTAGGCTTTGACCACCACCCCCTCTCCACTTCATAACATCATACCCACGGTGCTTTGCTATGAGATACTCATACCTATCATTGCAAAGTGAGCCTTCCTCGCTGCCTACAAGGGTATCATGCAGGGACATATCTAGCCATGCTAGCACAGTACATAGTCGCTTAAACCTATCAGTAATGTCATTGCCCTTATCCTCTCTGACACTTAACATCACAATGACGCTATCTTCAGGAAAATAGTTTGCAGATGCCCCCTAAATACATAACATGCTGAAGATCTATTATTCACATATAGGTTTACTGACTTCACTTCTAGAGTCTAGAGCTACCCAGGCTATCCGCCGCTTATAAATGCTCCCTATAGCTAATAAGGTCCATTAATCTGAATATCCATTGTAGCTCCATGTCCGGGCCAAGCGGAGTACGGTACGGCTTTTATTATGGCTCGAACTGAACAAATTAGCTATGTGTATACAGCATATTAATCGGTACCTCGGATAAATCAACGAAGCTGAAGACCCCTGGTAACGACAGAAGTCCCCATACGATGACAATCACTATGCACAGCACTGCTATATCAATACGTTTCCTGACTCTGGATTCCACGCGCTCTTCGCGCTCAGTACCCGCAGTACTGCTTAGTGTGGGCTTCATATCGATATCTAGTGAGGGCATGTACGTCAGACTCGTTAATTTATTGTAAGCCCCACCCCCAGCGCCGGTCCTTTCAGCTCCCCGAGGGCCCCCCGGGTACAAAATGCAGATGCCCCCTAAATACATAACATGCTGAAGATCTATTATTCACATATAGGTTTACTGACTTCACTTCTAGAGTCTAGAGCTACCCAGGCTATCCGCCGCTTATAAATGCTCCCTATAGCTAATAAGGTCCATTAATCTGAATATCCATTGTAGCTCCATGTCCGGGCCAAGCGGAGTACGGTACGGCTTTTATTATGGCTCGAACTGAACAAATTAGCTATGTGTATACAGCATATTAATCGGTACCTCGGATAAATCAACGAAGCTGAAGACCCCTGGTAACGACAGAAGTCCCCATACGATGACAATCACTATGCACAGCACTGCTATATCAATACGTTTCCTGACTCTGGATTCCACGCGCTCTTCGCGCTCAGTACCCGCAGTACTGCTTAGTGTGGGCTTCATATCGATATCTAGTGAGGGCATGTACGTCAGACTCGTTAATTTATTGTAAGCCCCACCCCCAGCGCCGGTCCTTTCAGCTCCCCGAGGGCCCCCCGGGTACAAAATGGGTAGATCTGCTATAGAAAATTATTCCGTCCTCGAACATGTGGCGTACGAAGAGTCGGAGTTCTGGAAATGTCTTAGTATCACGCAGTTTTAACTAGCAGAGGTATAGATGAGCACTGGAGATAGACAGTATGATTGAGCGATGCGCGTATCGAGTTCAGCCCTCCAAGATTAATAAGTGAATGTTCCTTCTTTATAGCATTTGTATCCTGCCATTCATGCGACCAAAAGTATGTAGTATGAACTCTCAATGCCTCCACAAGTTGACATTAGGTATGGCCGGAGTTGGGAACATTTTAATACACAATGTTCTAACCTGTGTTAGCTACTGTGTTAGTCTATAGTAACATGGTATAGTACTTTTTTCATAGAGCATGATAAGAATCCCATAGAGCATAGGAAATACAGGAAATGTGTACATAACTAAATGGCATAGAGCATGATGGGCAGCTCTATGCTCTAACTAGAGCTCGGCTCCGCCTCGGCCTAGTTAGAGCATAGCTGCCCATGCTCTAGGCTATACTTGCATGTGGTCTGCTAACACCTGCAATTTTTAGCTACCACCAGCACTTCTGCACAAACACTCACTCGTGTGCCCAAACACTCGCTCGTGTGCACAAACACTCGCTCGTGTGCACTCCTCCATCTTCCAAAACTACCTCTCTCTCTTCTCATCCAGTTTCTTTCACTCTAGCTATAGCCAGCACACCAATAGCTAATAGCTAGTAGTAGCTAGCTACCAGTAACTAAATACAAACTGCACCAGCAAAAGGTTTATGATAAATAATCAGAATACTGCATGTTGTTTCCTTGACAGGTTACAACTTGCAATGAATCCAGCACATAGTCTGGACTTCTTTTTAATTTCATGCAATAACCTTGGAGATAATAGTAAGTATGACCTTCTAGGAGGGTCAAAAGTCAAGTACTTTGCAGTATTTTCTTTTACCACAATTCCTCCCACATTTTCTGATACACAAAACTGTGCTCTATTGTACACAATCAATATCTTCTCATTGCTAAACTTTGATGCTGGTGGCATCGAGCGATGTCGTCGTGATACCCACTTTTTGATCTTATTAATAGTTATTGAGAATGTGCAACAGATTGACAACTGGATAGTCCAAACAGTATTAAGCCAATATTTACCGGTATCTCAGCTTCTGGCCTCTGCTTTTACATGGCATGGTGCCAGTTATTGCCGTAGTTTTACATGACAACTTGTCGGCTGTTACAGGCACATGCAAGCGCTTAACAACCATAGCCATGCATTGCAAAAACAAAAGGGTTGATGTAACCCATCTAGGGTTATCTGAGTTGCACAACAATGTGCATATAAGCAGATTAATTACATTTCTTGAACACTACATAGGTCTCCAATTTCAGACAGAAGATACACAATTAAGCTAAGTCAGGACAATTGAGGAATGTTAGAAGTGAAGCAGCCCTTATAACATTTCTACAGCTCCTGCAATTAAGAAACGTCAGCACCTAGCTACAATAGCTAAACTATAGTGGTAGCTAAGTACTGTAAGGCTATACACAATCGGTGGTTACAAAGCACGCATGGTAGCTAATGATTTATGAGTCTCCAGAGTATGGTGGCCTTGAACGCCACTCCATGTTCCACAGTGGCCCTGCATGAAGGTCACTCCACGTTCCATGTTCCAAGACCACATTCCAATAGCCCTCACTCCTCGTTCCAATATAGTCTCGTGCCCAGACCTATGTTCGCGAGACTATTCCAATAGGCCACCCTCCCATGGTCGCAAAATAGTATGAACTTTAAACTTTGATCCTCGTTGGTTGCTCGTCACCCAAAAAATTGTATGAATTTTGAACTTTGATCCTTTTTCCAATGCTGGATCTCACATCTCACTCCAATAGCCCGCCCTGTGTTGTTATTTTTTGGGTGCTGTGTGGCTTTATTTGAGCTGCCCACTGATAGTTATTAATTAAGGGACAGGCCAGTTAGTATGAGTGGTTAGACTCTGGGCAGTATACTGATGGGACAAATATGGTGAAGAATCAAAATCAAAGATAATGGTTGAGGCTAAGGAGGGTTATGACTGTGCCATACAGTAGAAATGCAGACTACATAATAATCTAAAAGCTACAGCAGCTACTTGCTATTCAATTCAACAGTCATATAGTGGAATGCAGTGGATCTCTGTCAAACACTTGTTCTTGCGGTTTAAATGCGTGTTATGTTGAGCCCATCAGCCTACTGAGTGACGTGGTAGGCTGCAGCTGTCCTGTACGACGTCGGGTCGACCATCTCTCCTTCATAGCACGAATGTTCACAACATACACCAGGTTAATGACTGGATACAGTCCCAGCAGCACAAAGCCAACATTAATCGCAATTTCAAGTGGAATTTTCACAAATGTTTTTTCGCATACCTTCCCTGGTTGCATGCCAACTGATTCACATACGAAGTATTCCATTAAACTGTCAGTGATTGATTCTCTATTAATGACCAGAACAGTGACTACCATGAGACTCACACCAATGAGTATATAATAGACGAAGACAATTAGCACTTTTATTTGCACGGTACCTATTCCTATCATGTTCTGCATGGGGAAATTACAAGGATAATATGATTGTGCGAGCACTGAAAATGTACATACTATAGTAGTATGTACTTATGCATGAGAGTAGCTAAGTGGTGAGAAAATATTCACGAGGGTTGGATTATAAATATACTGCATGTGCATAATATTCTTCACATGAGTGTTTTCTATTCATAACTGACCTTTGAACCAAGTTTGATGATTCTCCTCAGGAGGACTACTACCAGAGAGAGACTCAATGCGACCGTAATACTCATTGGCAAAATCACGCCATACTGATTGACATCAGAAGAGGCTGGATGGCACATTATGGGTGGAAAGCGATTATAACCTCCACTGGCAAATGCTGCAGCTACACCCTCACAAGGCAGTACTAGAGCCACTGCTAACATTGTGAAGTGAACGTATTTCAAGTAGCCTTTTCGCTCGAAGGATCTTGCATGAAATGGAAACATCACTGCCCAAAATACTGACAAAATGTGGAAAAAGAAGAAGATTGAGAGCTGCACAAGAGTATAGGGAAAAATCATTCCTGCATAGAAAAAGAGCACACACAACCATAGTATATAACATATAATTATTTTATGGTGCATAAAAACGTGCCAACATCAATTATACTTATTACAGAATACTGAAGGAAATGCATGATGAGTCCTAATGGTGTAAGTCAGGAAGCATGTATAAACCCAGTGCACAAACAATATAAAACTACACCTTTGCATTTTTGCCTTTGCAACACTGATGCTTACCTTGTAGTACACAATATGGAGTTGTATTTTGCATACTTTTAACCAAATCACGAGAAGTGCAGAAAAGCTGGTTTCGTTGAAGGTAACCTATTAGTAGGAATAGCTCAAGAATTCCAATTGTCACTGTGCCATAAATTGAGAAGACTGACGGAAACCTAAACCTGTACAGATAAAAATACGTTACTACCAGGTAGAAGGTATGAACACATATACTAAAAGTTGTGAAACAGAACCAGAGTGGTCTGGCACACAAATATTGAACTCCCCCCCTCCACCTTTCCCAACTTGAAAATACTAGTTTAGTCATCTGCTCATAGGGGTATGCAAGTTGCTATTGCAATTTATGCAATTTCTAGTATTTGAGATCCCTGTGAGCATATTGAATTTCAACCACATCTGAAATATTATTCAAAAGTTACGGGGGCAAATTCAACATTTGTGGGTCAGGCCCAAATGCTCTTCAGCCCTTCATAATACTTATTGAGAAAGACCTAGTTAGTGTGCAATAATGTAAGCTTACTGCTATCACTCACACTTGCTTATAGCGAATGCAGGAGAGGCTCATGAGGACAGCGGCACTGATGAAGAACACAGCTGCCAGTGTGATTGCTATGACATCAATGGGAACGTAAGTGCCATAGGAGAATGCCTCCCACACTCCACACTCAGGCCTACATATTCCATCCAGGTAGAAGCCATCATTGCACACTCTCACCTCAGGAGTGGTGTTTGTTTCCAATGCATATCCTGGAAATGAAGTTGACTTACGGAGATTTGTACATATGGCTATTTTAGCTAGCTCTCTGTATGAACTATCTTACTTATATGTATGTACCCAGGAACCCAATTGGGAACCAGGCTAAATTCTTTGAATGCCATGGGCACAAATATGTATCCATATAAAACAGAGAAAAGCATGTACTTTAATAATAAATTAATTAATGCCTAATATAAAAAAACCTACACAAATCACATTAAGCCTGATAGATATGTTAAAACTTGGGGGAATGAGTTAATCTTCTTATGTGCCTGCCACTCAATTATCCTACTGATTGCTAGGGCTTAACCCCTGGTGGATACTGTTGTATCATTCCCATCTTTTATCTGATGTATATAGTAGTAGACATAGCTAGTTGTGATTGTCTTACCTGTGCACATCGTAGGCGTATCTGGTAGCCGTTGACATTGTGGAAGCTGGCTAGGGTCGAGGATATTCCTTGCTGAGATAAACTCTTCACTGCATGTTTCTTTAGTAATGGCTTCACACTCTCCAGATGAAGGATGATAGATTTCTCTGCTTTGGTTATCACACAGCCCAAATATGGAAAAGCATAAAAATAATGGGGCAACTTTACTGCACTCTGGACTTGGGTTCAGGAATTGTAGTCCATCTATTAGTAGTTGAGCTGTTTCCTCCAGTGCCTCTTGGTTTTGATTTGCTGGAATGAACACTTCACTGCCAGTGTTTCCTAGAAGGCAAACCTGCTGTGCTTGCAGTCTGCTCCCACACACACTCCCGATGTAGACCTCAGGCAAGCAGGAGGAGACATTTGATGTGTCATTATCAGTGTTGCTTTTGTTATTTGAAGGACTGATGTCCGAATCCTGAAAAAAAATTATCAATGCATTATGGACTGTTTAGGATGCTTCATATGCACATTATCGAGTACATCTTTTGAAAATACCTTAACAGAAGAAACCGAGTAGCTAAAACAATTTAGAAACTGAAGATCAGACTCTAGATATATTCTTTTTAGTTTTAATAATTTACGTAAGACGTTGTGCTTCACATGCATAAGTATACCATCACTGTACTAGCCTAGAAGTGTAGCTAGTACTTTTCATTATGGCACAATATAAAAACATTGGACTCTAGTTCAATTAGACTACATGAATAGACATTCAATAATTTACCTGAGAAGGCTCTGTGATGTAGAAGACAGTAGGCAGTGCCAGCAGTCCCCACACAATGACAATCACTACACTGAGCACAGCTATCTCGATGTATTGCCTGACCGTAGCAGTAGTAATAGTTACTTTTGTCTTCCTGTGGGCAGCATCAGGTGAAGCTGCCTCTTGTTTGCCTGCTTCCTCCTCCACATGGACAACTTGACTTCCCATCTGTTGTACTCACGTGACAAAGATTACTATGCCTATCTGTGGGTGTGTAGTCAATGGTAAACACTACAGTAGCAGTAACATGAGTATAGCTATTATCTAACGACAAGCTGCAGTTATACTGACATAGCTACATACAGATGAAGTGCTGCCAGTGTAAAACAGGAATGTGTGTAGTGCTATCTGATACTCTATCAAGTGACTAAATAGCAACTAATTTGGGCAATTCCACAGCTACTCAACTTTGCTGTTTTACTAAAAGTAAGGTTTCTGTAGTGCTATCAACAGACCAATTAGCAACTAATTTAAATGCCAGTGTCAAAAAAGGAGTACTCTAACTTAACATTCACACTTAAAATAAATTTTGATCGCAATAAAGAGCTCAGTGAAGACATCTAGAATTATTGAAGGGCTCAGAACCAGTGCGAAGGGAATTTCTCGCTTATTTTTAGCCGCCAGGAAGCTCTCTCATGATACCTTGGTCCAGTTCTTGATACCCTACTCCATAGCTGGGCTATTTTATTCACACTACTCAATGGAGAACAAGTCTCAATTTACGAAAACTTTTCAAAGATGCCACAGCTAATAGCAGGGTTCAGACTCTTCCAGGTATATTTCCCCCAAGCCTAGGCTCATTGGTTTTATTCATTTTCTCTCTCATTTTGAGGTTTCTTTCGGGGGAGGGGGGGGTATTAGTAACTTTCATCAGGTTGACTTCATTTAGGCTGTGTTATTCTCCCTAGCTGTCTGCAGGGACAGGGGTGGTGTTTAGGTATGGATGAAAAGACGATGATGCAAACACCATTGTACTGGCTATTGCTGCTTTATACCCTGATGATGGTAATCATTCCAGTCTGTTACAGTGTATTGTTGAAACATCTGTAGTCTGCATTACAGTAATGCTCAGAACCATATCGTGGGCCAACTCAAAATCAAGCACTGAAAATTGCATGAATTGCACTGAAATAAGAAAGAACATGCCTACCCTATGAGCAAATGATGGAAAATGAGCGAGTCCTGGAAGTAGATATTAAGAGTATTGTCAAGTTAGGGGGGGGGGGGGGGAACATGGCCAGTTCAATGTTTGTGGGTTAGACCACTCTGGTTTTGAGTTCTTTATTATTATTTTTCAGAATATATATGGTTAGGTAGCTAGCTGTGAATAATTATTTTTAACACTGGCATTTAAATTAGTTGCTAGTTGGATGCTTGATGGCACTACTGGTAGTACAATGAAATATGCAATTCATATTGTAGAACCACTATTTTTGGTAAACAGGTAAGTTGAGTAGCTATGAAATTACATTAATTAGTTGCTGTTTGATCGCTTGATAGAGTATCAGATAGCGCTATTCACATCACACACATTCCTGTTTTATACTGACAGCACTTCTGATAGCTTTTTCATCTATCGCAAATATAGCTAGCTTAGTATAGCTGCAGTTTGTCATTAGATCATAGCTATATTCATGCTGCTTCTGCTATAGCACTTACCATTGACTACACACCCACAGATAGGCATATTAATCTTTGCCACGTGAGTACAACAGATGGGAAGTCAAGTTGTCCATGTGGAGGAGGAAGCAGAAAAACAAGAGGCAGCTTCACCTGATGCTGCCCACAGGAAGACAAAAGTAATCATTACTACTGCTACAGTCAGGCAATCCATTGAGATAGCAGTGCTCAGTGTAGTGATTGTCATTGTGTGGGGACTGCTGGCACTGCCTACTGTCTTCTACATCACGGCTTCTCAGGTAAATTATTCAAACTTGGAAGAATAGTAGTCTAATTGAATTAAAGTCAGATGTCTTTATACTGTGCTATAAGGGTAATTTACAATTTTTTGTGCATGTGAAGCATAATGTAAATTATTACAACTAGGAAGAATATATCTGTATTAGTCTCATGGATCTAGAGTGTGATCTTCAGTTTGTTAATCGCTTTTGTTATATAGCTACTTGGTTTCTTCTGTTAAGGTATTTTTCAAAAGGTAAACTAAATGAACTTCTATACTAGAACAGTTAAGATGTACTTGCATATAAAGCATCCCAAACAGTCCATTATAATGCATTGATAATTTTTTCAGGATTCTGACAACGCTCCTTCAACTAACAAAAGCAAAACTGATAATGACACGTCAAATGTCTCCTCCTGCTTGCCTGAGGTCTACATCGGGAGTGTGTGTGGGAGTAGACTGCAAGCACAGCAGGCTTGCCTTATAGGGAACACTGGTAGTGAAGTGTTCATTCCAGCAAATCAAAACCAAGAGGCACTGGAGGAAACAGCTCGACTACTAATAGATGGACTACAATTCCTGAACCCAAGTCCAGAGTGCAGTGAAGTTGCCCCATTATTTTTATGCTTTCCATATTTGGGCTGTGTGATAACCAAAGCAGAGAGCTTTATCATCCATCATTTGGAGAGTGTGAAACAGTCACTAAAGAAACATGTAGTGAAGAGTTTATCTCAGCAAGGAATATCCTCGACCCTAGCCAGCTTCCACAATGTCAACGGCTACCAGATACGCCTACGATGTGTACAGGTAAGATAATCACAACTAGCTATGTCTACTACTATGTACATCAGATAAAAGATGAGAATGATACAACAGTATCCACCAGGGGTAAGCCCTAGCAATCAATAGGATAATTCAGTGGTAGGCACATAAGATTAACTCATTCCCCCAAGTTTTAGTACAACCATCAGGCTTAATGTGATTTAAGTAGGTTTTTTTATAAGGCAAAAATAGCCATACGTACAGATCTCCATAATATCAACTTCATTTCCAGGATATGTACTGGAAAGAAACACCACTCCTGAGGTGAGAGTGTGCAATGATGGCTTGTACCTGGATGGAATATGTAGGCCTAAGTGTGGAGTGTGGGAGGCATTCTCCTATGGCACTTACGCTCCCATTGATGTCATAGCAATCACACTAGCAGCTGTGTTCTTCATCAGTGCCACTGTCCTCATGAGCCTCTCCTGCATTCGCTATAAGCAAGTGTGAGTGATAGCAGTAAGCTTACATTATTGCATACTAACTATGTCTTTCTCAATAAGTATTATGAAGGGCTGAAAAGCATTCAGGCCTAACCCACAAATGTTGAATTTGCCCCCGTAACTTTTGAATAATATTTCAGAAACTCTATATGCTCACAGGGATCTCGGAAATTGCATATATTGCAATAGCAACTTGCATACCCCTATGAGCAGATGACTAAACTAATATTTTCATGTTGGGGAGGGGGGGGGGGACAAGTTTATTAATATTTGTGTGCTAGACCGCTATGGTGCTGTTACTGCAACTTTCACAAGTCTTAAGTATGTGTGTTCATACCTTCTACCTGGTAGTAATGTTTACATATTTTTTATCTGTACAGGTTTAAGTTTCCATCAATCTTCTCAATTTATGGTACAGTGACAATTGGAGTTCTTGAGCTATTTCTGCTAATAGGATACTTTCAACGAAATCGGCTTTTCTGCACTTCCCGAGATTTGGTTAAAAGTATAAAAATCACAACTCCATATTGTGTACTACAAGGTAAGTATCAGTATGCTTCTTGATTTACACCATTAGGACTAACTTATATCCTTTGGTATTTTATAATAAGTATAATTGATGTTGGTACACATTTTTATGCGCAATATAATATAATGTTACACACTGTGGTTGTGTATGCTCTTTTTCTACATAGGAATGATTTTTCCCTATACTCTTGTGCAGCTCTCAATCTTCTTCTTTTTCCATATTTTGTCAGTATTTTGGGCAGTGATGTTTCCATTTCATGCAAGATCCTTCGAGCGAAAAGGCTACTTGAAATACGTTCACTTCACAATGTTAGCAGTGGCCCTGGTACTGCCTTGTGAGGGTGTAGCTGCAGCGTTTGCCAGTGGAGGTTATAATCGCTTTCCACCCATAATGTGCCATCCAGCCTCTCCTGATGTCAATCAGTATGGCGTGATTTTGCCAATGAGTATTATGATTGCTTTGAGTCTTTCTCTGGTAGTAGCCCTCCTGAGGAGAATCATCAAACTTGGTGCAAAGGTCAGTTATAAAGAGAAAACACTCATGTGAAGGTTTTTATAAACATGCAGTATATTTATAACCCAACCCTCGTAAGTAATAATTATCTTACCACTTACTCTCATGCATAAATGGATACTAGCATGTACATTTTCAGTGCTCACACGATCATATTATCTTTGCATCTTTTCCATGCAGAACATGATAGGAATACGTACCGTGCAAATAAAAGTGCTAATTGTCTTCGTCTATTATGTAATGATTGGTGTGAGTCTCATGGTAGTCACTGTTCTGGTCATTAATACAGAAGGAATCAAACTAATGGAATATTTCATATGTGAATCAGTTGGCATGCAACCAGGGAAAGTATGTGAAAAAATATTTGTGAAAATTCCGTTTGAAATTGCAATTAATGTTGGCTTTGTGCTGCTGGGACTGTATCCAGTCGTTAACCTGGTGTATGTTGTGAACATTCGGGCTACGAAGGAGAGATGGTCGACCCGACGTGGTACAAGACAGCTGCAGCCTACCACATCACTCAGTAGGCTGATGGGCTCAACTACATAACATGTTACAGTAGCTATTTAAACTGCAAAGACAAGTGTTCCGTTGCATTCCAATGCATGACTGTTTGATTGAATAGCAAGTACCTACTATAGCCATAGATAGCTATATTATCTATGCTATAGCTTCCTTCCTTTAGTCTCGCGGGCCACGCCTCACTCGCACGGAGCCATGCGAGTGAGACGTGGTCCGCGTGACTAGTATTAGACATCAAGGCATAACCACAGATAATTATCTATTATGGCATAACTATCAGGTACGTATTGTATTATGTATTGTATTGAGAGAGTATAGCTTTATGTATTGCATGTATGTTAGGTATTATGTTTCGTGTCTTGAGCGTGACGTCCAGGGCTACCACAAAAAATGCTTAGTATTGCAATATTATCTATGGTATTGCTAAGCGTAGTACATGTTCAAGGCATAGTTTGTTATTATTAAGCTCATAATACTTCCCGATCGGCAGAACGACCGAAAAGACTGCCAAGATCAACATGGAAAGCCGGGTTGAAATCCATTTGCAAAACAGGAACGAGTCCGTGAGTATTGCAAGTGCTGATCATGAGCTCGAGGAACGCGTGAAATCCAGAGCCAGGAAACGTATCGATATAGCAGTACTGTGCATAGTGATTGTCATCCTCTGGAGTCTACTGTCGTTACCAGCTGTCTTCACCATCGCTGATTTATCTGAGGTACGGATTTAATATGCTAAAAGCTATACCCTCCTCTGATCAAGAATTCGGCCCAGGCATAGCTATGAAGGAATAGCTACAGGCCTTTCATATTGTCAGAGTGTGGGGTGAATGACTTTGTGTAGTTAGTAATTATAGCTAATCACTTCTCAGTTATTGGAATTTTGTCTGCAGCAGGTGAAGATTCTGCAAACTGCTGTACAAGAGACAAACTGTTTCGAATTCATCTTTTGTCATGTTTAATGAATCTTGTCAGCTCTAGACTCAATAGGCATGATGACCCTATTCATCTGCCACTTTGTTGGGCATTTCAAGAAGCAAATTGTAGCCTCGTTCCCAGTCTCCACCCCCAGCTTTTTTCCACATAACGTGGGCCATAGTGGAAAGCTAGAGGGTTAGGTGCATTATTTTAGCTAGTGGTACAGGCAAGCAACTTGCTTATATAGTACCTACATTTTAAATTCGTTTATCTAGCAGTACGGGCAAGCTATGCAAAAACTGATGGGTGACTTTAACCCAGCCAGAGTTACTTGAGTTGCAATTTACCCACTGCACCTACCGAAGCTACACAAGTTCACAACGACCTGTGCTTGGCTTCTAACATTCCATTACATCCACACTACAAAACGTTTTGACCCAGTTCAGGTTACATCGCATTGAGTTGCAAGTTCAACCTCAAAAATTTTAATTCCTGGTAACCAATGGTTTATTAGTTTACCCCACTAATTGTTTACTCGCCATGCATTCATTTCACAGACATAGCTATATGCATCATTAAATTCTCAAAGCATATAGCATGATCTTTCCTGCAGCTGCTATCACAAGAATGCTGGCACAAATGCCTTCCCAATTGTAAGGTTTCATTCAAGCAGCGAAGAGTGTCTGCAACTATATAATAACCAGATATAGGTTGAATCATGGATTATAGAGCACGCGGAGTCCATGGTTGAATCCACCCTAGAGTTTTTGCAATACTCCTTTTAAATTAGTGGTTGTGATGTAGTGCTTAAAAAAAGCTGTAATTGGTACAGAGTTAGAAGTTAGACTGTGACCAGGCTATGGCAGCGTACATACAAACTATAGCAAACCTTCAAATAAACATTGTTACTCACCCTCTGGCTTTGTTGTTCAAACTGAACACTGGTTCTTTCTATTTTACTCTTCAAGAACTTAACAGATCTCCAGCTATGTACACTTCTGCATAGCGCAGCTAGACTAGAGCATTCCACAAACAAAGTGCCTAGGAAGCCGGTAATTCAATGATTGGGTTTAGAATTAGGGTTAAGATTAGTGTCATGTAAGATTTATGGTGATGTCAGAGTGATGTCATGCAATATAGCTAGCTGCACTGTGTCAGTATCTAGCACGTTGATATAATATTACTGTGCTGGCTATATATGTATGCAATAATAGTTAATGTTAAAATCAGGTATTATTTTCCTAAAACTGAATAGGAAATGTAAAGTACCATATTAATGATCACTGAGTACCCACCATATCACTGAAAAAATAGAGTTATCGCTTAAACCCATCATGTTTCAGCCATAGCTAGCACCGAGAATATGAGAATGTACAGTTAAGTGCAGGTCAATAAGATTATTTTACTAAGGAAAACCTAGCTAGATCATTTTTCAGTGGTTAGTGTAAAGGTCGCTATGCCCTGTTAAATGGCCTTTCTTGTACATGTCTTCTGAAATTGGAGAACTATTTGTGTAAAGTGATCCACTTTGTTTGCACATTGTTTTGTAGACCGCACCTGAGATAAGAAACCCTTTTTTACAGTGTCATACATTCCATGAATGTTCTACTACACAACTGTTGCCAGGAATCCTCTTTTATTCTGCAAACCTTACACCTCAATTCCATTAACTTCATCGCATCCATATACCAACCAAATCTCTATGGAGTTCTGGAATCTGGAGGGTAAGGCTGGGGGTTATCTACAGCAGCCACCTCGCACGTGACTGCCCCATTGCAGATGCTTGGTAAAATTATGTCTTGTGAGGCTTCTGAGCCACAACACACCACCCCCTGCCTTGTCACACAAGAGAGAAGAACTGAAAAAACCCAGGGTTGGTTCAACCTATGGCAGGTTATCATATTTGCATACACACTTCGCTGCTTGAAGGAAACCTTACTATTGGGAAGGCATTTGTGCCAGCATGTGATAGCAGCTGCAGCTGAATCCTGGAAAGATCATGCTATATATGTACTTTGAGAATTAGTGATACCATATAGCTATATCACGTCTGTGATATGAATTCATGGCGAGTAAACAATTAGTAGTGTAAATTATAATTTACTTAAGTAATAAGCCATTGGTCACCAGGAATTAAATATTTGAGGTTCTGATGTAACCTGAACTGGGTCGAAATGTTTTGCAGCTAGTGTGGATGTGATGGAATGTTAGAAGCCAAGCACAGGTCATTGTGAACTTGTGTAGCGCTAGCCTTGGTAGGTGCAGTGGGTAGTTGCAACTCAAGTACTCAAGTAACTCTAGCTGGGATAAAGTAACCCATCAGTTTTTGCAGTTAATTTTTTACGCTTCCAGTGAAGAAAATTAGTTTATTTATTTATACAGTAAATATGGGAGGGAAGGGCAGGAGAGAAAAACCAGCTTCTGTTTGACAGGGGATGGCAACTGCTTTGAGGGACCACCAAGTGGCACGTGCATCGCACATGACCATCACTAACGTTCAGCCCCACCCTCCTTCATTGCTCTTCAGTTAACTTGCTTTAACTAACAGTTAAAGTTTATTAAAGCTTATTGAATGTTCTATTCCACAAATCCTTCTCCTATTCACACAATTTAATGACAATATTATGTGGATTGATGTAACGAAACATTCATGGAATTGAGGATTGTATAATTACCAACATATTACTCTGATCTTATTAATCTGCATTTAATTGCACATTCTCTGGTGCTGGAGCTAACCCTGCATGGGTCAAAATGACCACTACCAGCTGATCAGCAGGGAGGTAATTATTTGAGTATTTATACATGTATTCGAAGAACCCTTAAATACGTATTTCTCCAATAGGATATAATTGAGCACGATTCCACTACTTCAAATACAAGTGGTGAAAGAAATACGTCATTCTGCATTCCAGAAGTTTACTCAGGAAGTGTATGTAGAACTGAACTGCAGACACTGCAGACTTGCCTTTTTGGTGATGGAGACGGTGAAATTTTTATCCCTGCTAATGGCAACCAAGAGGAAGCTGAGCAGACAGCACAAACAACAATTGGAGGGCTCCCATTTCTAAACCCAAGTGCAGAATGCAGTGAAATAGCTCCACCTTTCTTGTGTCTTTCCATTTTTGGGTTGTGCAATAATCAAAGCAGAGAACTCTACCTCCCCTCATCTCAAGAGTGTAGGACAGTCACTGAAAATATATGTGCTGAAGAGTTTGTTGCTGCTGGGGCTTTTGTTGACTCCAACCAACTTCCCCAGTGTGATGATTTTCCAGATGTGTCTCTAGTCCAAGAGTGCACAGGTATATGGGCTTGCACAAGCCCGAAGTACCAGTACGACCCATCGTGTCATGCATTGGGTCACCTATGCATGCTAGATTATTACATTCTTTGTTTTTGCTATATTATTGCAGTGAACACAACTGGCACAGGTATGTTTGAGCCAATAGTGTGCAATGATGGCTTCTACCTGGATGGAATATGTAGGCCTGAGTGTGGAGTGTGGGAGGCATTCTCCTATGGTACTTACATTCCCATTGATGTCACAGTGATTGTAGCAGCTTCGGTGTACTTCATCAGTGCAACAGTACTCCTGATTGTTTCCTGTATTCGCTACAAAAGTGTGTAAGTATTCTTTCTGCTATATTCTAAGTAAATTATAATGTGTATAATATCAATTAAGCCATGCTAGTCTAGTAACTAGTTATCTTGGCAACATTTAATATAGGTATTTAGTGCATCCACAATGCATGCTAGCTCCTAGCATCTATTATAGCTTTGAAATAGTGAAATGTTCAAGATTCTGAGAAGCTTGCCTTCATTTTCTAGATTGAAGTTCCCATCCATCTTCATCGTGTATGGTACCATTACGCTGGGAGTTGTGGAATTGTTTTTGTTAGTGGGATACCTTGACCGCAGAGCACTTTTCTGCACTTCTCGTGAGCTGGTCCAAAGCCTACAGAATCCAACAAAGTATTGCTCATTTCAAGGTTTGCCATATAGCTAGGGATAATCACATTAGAGTCTTATGCATGTGCATGAAGAACAAGTCAGTTGCTCTGGCAACCTCACAGTACACTAGTCTAAGAGGTGGTTGGGTAGTACTTGACATGTGACATTCCATGTGGCACCATGGCCAAAGGAACCACATTGGTGTATGGGACTTGCATATACCACTGACTGCAGTGGAGTATGAGGACATCTACTGTCTATTGTACACTCCATGCTAGCCTGTGACTTTATTAAGTTACTGTAGTGCTTTCATTACCAATATATTTAGTTTAATATAGACATATTGTTATATCTCCTCTACAGCTATTATGTTCATCTATACTCCTCTGCTGCTTACTATGTTCATTTCTTTTCACATTCTGTCAGTATTTTGGGCAGTGGTGTTTCCATTTCATGCCAGCTCATTTAAAGCAAGGGGCCACCTCAAATATGTGCACCTGACAATGCTATTGTTGACTCTGATTTTACCATGGGGTGCTGTAACTGTAGCCTTTACAAAAGAGACTTATAATAGGTTTCCACCTATAACATGTTTTCCAGGACCTGGTAGCGTTGTTTTGTATGGCATAACCTGGCCTGTCACCATCATGTTTACCATCGATCTCTCACTCATTGCCATTGTGCTCTGGATAATAATCCAACTTTTTCAAAAGAAGAGGAGAGAGCAAGGTGGAAAGGTAAACACCACAGCTTATAAGGTTACGATAAGCACCGTCAGCTTTTCAAGGAGCGTATGAATTCTAATGTACATCAGAAATACATACATTCATGTAAAACATGCAATTATTGTATAATAACAATTGTAGGGTTACTGCAAGTTTATTTTCCCATCCACAGAGTTTCAATGCACTGTTGAAATCATATCTTCTTATGAGTACAGCTGAACTCAAAATACTAATTATATTCCTATACTACGCAATTTGTCTTTCAAGTGTTCTAGCACTCTCTTCAGTCGGTAATGTCGGCTCATTGTTCTCTGATGAACTGATTAGATATTTCTCATGTGAAGCTACTGGCATTGTACCAGGAAAAGTATGTGAAAGGACATTTCAGAGGCTGTCGACTGAAATACCTGTGAATTTGGCCTTGGTGTTGCTGGGACTGTTTCCAGTCGTCAACCTAGTATACATTCTTAATCTTACTAAGATCAAGCGATGGATCTCCAGACAATGTACGCATCAAAGCTCCACACTGTGACTGAGACTGCCACTATAATAATGAGTTACAGTTCGATTATAGTGCACTTTTTATTGTTAGTTATTGTATGCTTCTGTTTATAGCTGTTTAGTATATGTTACTATAGTAACATGGTATAGTATTTTTTCATAGAGCATGGTAAGAATCCCATAGAGCATAGGAAGCTCTAGAAATACGTATACAGGAAATGTGTACATATACTAAATGGCCTAGAGTATGGGCAGCTCTATACTCTAATTAGACCTCGGCTCTGCCTCGGCCTAGTTAAAGCATATAGCTGCCCATGCTCTAAGCTATACATATAATGAGTATGTGGATTAGTGCTAAAATAAAACATGGGAATTACTTGCAAACTGCATGGGAGCCACCACATGAAACATATCTGCTTACACCATTTGAGTCACTACTTTGGATACACGTTGTATTTTTTAATGGTATAAAAATTTATTTTTAAGGACCCCTCCAGATGTAATTACATATTTGACGTTTCTTTTGTGAGTTGAACGTTAATGTATGGAGCTAGACTTTTGTTGTGGGGGCCCTGTAAATTGTTGTGGGGGGCCTGTAAATTGTATGTTTAATGAAGTTTTTTGTAAGAAGATTGAGTTTGTCTTTTAATAATCAATGCAGGAATTACTTGTAAACTGGGAGCCTTCATGTGAAATGTACTTAGCATTTTTTAAATAGTCAGCCACTATACTGTTTGAACATACAAAATTAATGTCGGCATTTAGACTGTGGATGATGGAGTGGCCGTCTTGTATAGAACATGCAGAGAAATGGGCTTTTCCTCTGAATGCAGCAAAATGGATACTGAAACTGTAGGCTAGTCTCGCACAGACGTTTGGTGGATTATTAAACCATAGATAATATAGACTCGTTACGAGTCTATATTATCTATATTATCTATGATTAAACTGACAACACTTTTTACCTGGCCCGCAACTCAATCTAATGATCATGCATAATTGGTCATCAGGGTTAATTTTAAAATGGTGTCCATACCATGCTGTAACTAATTAGAGTAGTCCAAAATAGCAAGTCAAGTCTTCTCCTGCGTGACTAGACGTTACCAACAGCTGAATACACCAAGGAACCACACAATTTCCTGCCTGTCCAGGCAGCAACAATTGCTTGCGTATAACTATGCGTACGTTCCAGTTCACTGCCGCCCGCCCACTTGTTCCAGTCTACTACCGCCCGCCCGCATACACTGTTGGCTTCCACCTGGATGGGAAACAGGAAATTGATTTGAAATGGCCTTATCCATGGTTTAGTACTTAACACAAAAGCTGTGAGCAAGAGTTCGACCCCTGCAGGCCTTTGATATTATTTAATCATAGACAGAGCAGTTTGCAGAATCTTTTCCGACAGGATTCCATAAACACAAGTGAAAATTTGCAGTGTAAATGCACGAGAAAAATGGTGGTGTGAATGACTTTGAAGTTACTGGAGTGATTAATCACTTCAGTTATTGGAATTTTGTCTGCAGCAGGTGAAAATTCTGCAAACCACTGTACAAGAGACAAACAGTTTCATGCTTTGTCGTGTACCTATTGTTTAAGGGACCTAGTCAGCTATAGACCGATTGTTTCAGTAGGCATCTGACCCCACCTATCTGCTACTTTGGTGTACCATCTGCCAAACTTTCTTGGTAAACTGGCAAAAGAGAGCGAAAAGCTTGAAGCAGTCTTGAACAACCTTCTGTGTGAGTACAAAGACTACTTGTTTATATAGTACCTACCTTTTAATTTAGCTAGCAGTAGCTACAGGTGAGCTACTCCTTTAGTGGTTGTGGTGCTTGAAACAAAGCTGTTGTAGTGGCCAGGCGGCTATGGCAGCGTAAAATTTGAACTAGCAAGCCTTCAGGAAGCTCACGTTGTTGCTTACATGTACCATCTGGCTTTGTTGTTCAACCCGAACACTGCATTCTTTCAGTTATGCTTCTGCATTGCACGGTGAAAGTGTAATCTACGGCTTCTAGCTCTGTAGACTAGGGCATTCCACAAGCCAAGTAGCTAGAGAGCCAGTAATTCAACAGCTGGGTTCAGAGTTGGTGTTAGTGCAACAGTCTATAGAACTCTACCTGTTAAATACCCTGCTAACTGTATGCTATTTAATATACTGCTGGAGAGGGTGTATACTATTATCATGTTTAGTGTAGTATTATGGAAAAATGGGGCTCTGGAATAGGCATTTGGTCATGAAATTGTACTCGCTATCGCTCTGTTCAATTTTGTCAACCAAATACCAATTTCATCACACAATTTTTCCCTAATACCAACCTGTTACCTATACTAATACAGTTTCATTGACATGTGGGGGTGTTCATTCAAAATGAGGTGCTAAATTTTGAGGCTGGTCTGTGACTTCACTACTGTGACCTCAATAGCTCCAAAGAGAATAGAACTAGCAGACATAGCAAGTAGTGCGTGCAGAGATGTCTTCAACAGAGAGTCTCCGAATGCACAAATGATAATCTGTGGTTGGAGCTACAGCGATTGCAAGTCAAACACTCGCCTACAAGATAGATAACCTGAACAGTCTTGGTGCTATAGACAGGGAGAACCTTTAGAAGGCTGACAATCTGCTCAATAACAGATGGGCTATAGTTAGGACGGTCTCCGGTTGCTTCTGAGCTCCCTGGGGAGTCATACTCCTAGGATGACACTACATCAGTGGGAAGGCTTTCATTACTTCTTGCTCATGCAGTCAGGGCTTCTCCCTGTTCAGCTTCAGAGTACTGTAGTAGAGTCACAAGTTTTTTTATTCATGATTAAAAGCATACGACGAAGACGGCTGCTTCATACACTGACTATAGCCATCAAAAATAGGACTTCAGCCCACTCTAGTCATGCCAATGTTTAGAAGGCAGTGATAGAGATGTACATGTAGGTATACAAAAACTCAATTCAAAATTCAAAATATTTTAACTGCCGTCAATTGGATTAGGTGTGTCAATTGTCATGTGTACAACTGTATAAACAGAAGCTGTACGGCTTGTTAGCTTCATCCCCAGGAGGGGTGAGTGACCTGGAGATGAGGCTACTCAGCAAGCCCACATTTATGGAAGCTTGATTCCGCGTTTCGCGCGGATACTCGGCTGCTTCGCAGTACTGACTTTAATATGCACTACCGAGTGTGGATGTGCATATTCGCCTGACCATAGGAGTATAAACGTGCTTCCGACGCCCCTGCTCTATCGCTCTGTACAATTTTGTCAACCGAATACCAATTTCAGCACACAAATTCCCCCTAATACCAACCTGATTTAACTACTGAGTGGTTACTGCAGTTGCAGGGCGCTAGATGGGTCACCTCATTCGTATATGTATATTGCAGGAATAACAAGGTACTTAGATCAAGAGTTTCTCTGTGTTGCTATATAGCTACAAAGGAAACTCAACCACTTTGTTATTCCTGGAACTACATACTTTGGCATCAGATCAGTTGATTACCAGATGTTCACTCACAAACTACTTCCTTTCAGATAATTTGACTGGTACCAGAATGCTAGCCAGTATATAGCCACATACTCCCAGTTAGGGAAGCCAGTCACAGGAAAACGTAATCAGATAGTCCCTAATTGTGTAGTTTCCGTTGTAGCTAACAAGGGAGAACCTTCAGAAGGCTGACAATCTGTTCAACAACAGATGGGCTATAGTTAGGACGGTCTCCTTGGTTGCTTCTGAGCTAACCAAACTGGGGAGTTAAAACATACCTCCTATAGGATGACACTACATCAGTATATGTTACTGTTAATATGATCTATGGTAATGGACCCACCACTCGGTGGACCACTACCTGATATTTGCGCCCAGAGTTGACCACTAATAGCGGTGACCAGCAGGGATGTAATTGCTTGAGTACTTATACACATGTATTTAAAAACATTTTCTCCAATAGGATAGTAAGGATGCCGCTACTTCAAATAGAAGTGATGAAAGAAATACTTCATTCTGCATTCCAGAAGTTTACTCAGGAAGTGTATGTAGAACTGAACTGCAGACACTGCAGACTTGCCTTTTTGGTGATGGAGACGGTGAAATATTTATCCCTGCTAATGGCAACCAAGAGGAAGCTGAGCAGACAGCACAAACAACAATTGGAGGACTTCCATTTCTAAACCCAAGTGCAGAATGCAGTGAAGTTGCTCCGTCTTTTTTGTGTCTTTCCATTTTTGGGTTGTGCAATAATCAAAGCAGAGAACTCTACCTCCCCTCATCTCAAGAGTGTAGGACAGTCACTGAAAATATATGTGCTGAAGAGTTTGTTGCTGCTGGGGCTTTTGTTGACTCCAACCAACTTCCCCAGTGTGATGATTTTCCAGATGCGTCTCTAGTCCAAGAGTGCACAGGTATGTGGGCTTACAAACCACCTGTAGGTTTTGAAAGAATGCCTTTTTTCAAAATTGTAACTGGGCTATTCCAGTAAATATTGACTGTTTGTAGCTACTATATACCGATTGCTGTCTGTCCTCCAATAGTCGCACTGCCACCTAGCCTCATTCCCAGGCTGCATTTCCCAGCTTTCTTGCACTGTGTAGAAAAATGGGGAGGGAGCCTGATATATTTAATCACATGCACTTGACTAATGTGCATGATCTTGTTACTCGATTAAATTTCATGGCATTGAGCAGTGAGTTGATGAATGAACAGTGACCAAACAGCAACAGACCTGACCTCAGAATTTGTTTACTAGGCTTAGACTACTATACTCAAAACTTACAGTTCGTTAGTTTTTGCATCCAATAGACCCCTACATCTTCAATCTGTGGCTGTTTCTTTGGTCTGTTGCTGCTTGGTCACCAGCATTGTTCGTTTATGAACTCACTCTTTAAACAAAAAATACAGTCACGGATAATTTGGATAGTTCAATTTAAGAAAACCATGCACACTCCAAATCATGCACCCTATATCACAGTGCACATGGAATATACCAGGCTCCCTCCTGCGAGAAAAGCTGGGGAGTGGAGCCTGGGGACGAGGCTAATTGCCACCTGTTTGTAAAGTGTAAATCTTACCACTGCAGTAAACCTCCCTAGTGTTCCAGTGCTGCAAGTTGAAGATGGCATATCATATAGCGGGTGAAAGTGTATGCAACGCATTTAGAAGAAGCTTTCGCATTTTTGATTATTGCATCGATATCAACACAGGTCCTGACCACATCCCTCAGCTACAAATGGGCATGTGAAACTGTTTGCTGAACCATTGCATATCAAAGCAATGATAGTAAGGGATACTACGTATGCCTACAAAGGCACTCAGACTACTGTACCTGCCGAACAGCTGCCATATGCCAGTGGCGTGAACCCTTTCGTTGTGTCTTGCAGATGTGTTCCTCTTGTCTTCGGAAGCGCTCTTCACTGTGTCGTTAGCAACCTTTCGTCAGTCACAGCACTAATAACATGCATGCCCCTTTGGCATCCAGAGGAGCATTTACCAGGCTATGATTTACTATGATTTTTGTGCCAGCAATTGTCCCACGAAAAACATGAAATTTTGCACTGTACTAAAATTTCTCGCTATACGATATGCTGTCAGCTTGACCCCTATTAATTAGACCAGCGCTTCAAGGCTAGGTTTGTAAGAGATAATGGCCATAATGATTCCACAAAACCAGCTACGTATAAATTAAACATAACCACAAGACTAGTGTGTTCTCACAGAATTTATATTTGCCATAAGGGGGCAGTACACTAACACGTATACACACACTCCTGCATTTTAGTTCACAGAAATGATATACAATACTAAAATATATGAGAGAATGATTGTTGCATCCTCCAACAATTGACCACCTCACTCCAGATGTGATGATTTACATATTCCACCACAAAAATATGATTTTTTGTTTGAGTCTATAATTGTACCGAATGATCACCCGGCATTTTATTGTTACTACATCACCCTATACGTAATGTTCTCGCTATATTCCCAGTGAACACAACTGGCACAAGTACTGTTGAGCCAATAGTGTGCAATGATGGCTTCTACCTGGATGGAATATGTAGGCCTGAGTGTGGAGTGTGGGAGGCATTCTCCTATGGCACTTACATTCCCGTTGATGTCACAGTGATTGTATCAGCTTCTGTGTACTTCATCAGTGCAACAGTACTCCTGATTGTTTCCTGTGTTCGCTACAAAAGTGTGTAAGTACTCTTTCTGCTGTACTGTAAGTAAATTATACCGTGTATCGTACCAAGCCATGCTAGTAATTATAGAGCTTTAGGTAAATATGAACATGTATACAAACTAGAGTGTCAACTGATCACCATGTGCCAAGTTTTTGAACTGTAGCAACTAATGCTGCTGTTATGATGAATTATGCAGGATAAGTTAGGTAGTAGCTACACTCTTTCTTACAGCAAGGAATGCAGCTCAGGCCTGATAACACAATGTGGCTTTGGTAGTCAATGCTAGGAAAGCAACAATAATAAACCCATAGATGGCTACTGTATATGGTGAATTATATAGTTACTGTAGTGCATGCTGCTCATTAATTCATGCAGTATTCTGCTCTCTATTATAACAACCCATATAAATATAAGGCCCCATGCGAAAGTAGCGACCCATTAGCATTACTAAAAATGAAAATAACACCGGCATCATTAATCAGTTCCTACGGTATACCATCTATATAGATAGTCTAGTATCTAGACACCTTGGTGACTTTAGTGCATCAACCATACTAGCTTCTAGGAGCTATAGCTATGAAATAGTGACATGTTTAAGATTCTGAGAGGGTTGCCTTTTCTTCTAATATTTGCAGATTGAAGTTTCCATCTATCTTCATTGTGTATGGTACTGTTGCACTGGGAGTTCTGGAATTATTTTTGTTAGTGGGATACTTTGACCGCAAAGCACTTTTCTGCACTTCTCGTAAACTGGTCAAAACCATCCAGAATCCAACAACATTTTGCAAGTTTCAAGGTTTGCTATATAGCTAGGGATAATTACATTACGACTTAATATCAGAGTCTTATGCATGTGCATGCAGAACAAGTCAGTTACTCTGTAAATATAAACATATTGTTACATCTCCTCTACAGCTATTATGTTCATCTATACTCCTCTGCTGCTTGCTATGTTCATTTCTTTTCACATTCTGTCAGTGTTTTGGGCAGTGGTGTTTCCATTTCATGCAAGATCATTTAAAGCAAAGGGCCACCTCAAATATGTGCACCTGACAATGCTACTGCTGGCTCTGATCTTGCCATGGGGTACTGTAACCGTAGCCTTTAAAAAAGGGACTTATGGAAGATTCCCACCCGTAACATGTTACCCAGGGTCCAATAGCCTTATTTTGTATGGCATAACTTGGCCTGTCGCCATCATGTTTACCATCGATCTTTCACTCATTGTCATTGTGCTCTGGGTAATAATCCAACTTCTTCAAAAGAAGAGGAGAGAGCAAGGTGGAAAGGTAAACACCACAGCTTATAAGGTTACGATAAGCAATGTGAGCTTTACTTTCAAGAAGGAGTGTATGAATTCTAATGTACGTCAGAAGTGCATACATGTAAAACCATGCAATTACTGTATATGTATATATATATATATATATGTATTATACTGCGTGGGCGGTTCAAAGGTGCCGGTAGCAGTCTATACATCGAAGACAGCTGCCTATGCTCTATCTGCCAATTAGGGCAGATAGAACATATGTTCTATCTGCCATAGAGCATAGAAAACTTAATTGAGCTGTTTGCACACCACAAACCAAATTAGTGTGCTCATGGAGCGTGAAGTGGGAGGGATGTTATAGTACAAGCCACTTAGATGATGGCATTTTCGTGGTTTACAGGAAACACACTCGAGGCTTCATCTGATAGACCACTCTCGCTTCGCGCTCGTGGTCTATCAGATGAAGCCTCTCCTGTATTTCCTGTAAACCACTCAATGCCATCATCTAACTATAACATATATAATTAACAAATGCAGTGATAATTATGCAAATTTATTTTTCCACCTACAGAGTTTCAAAGCACTGCTGAGTTCATATCTTCTTATGAGTACAGCTGAACTGAAAATACTCATCACATTTCTTTACTACTTAATTAATCTTGCCAGTGTTCTAGCACTCTCTGCAGTCGGTAATGTGGGTCCAAAGTTCACCACTGAACTGATTAGATATTTCTCATGTGAAGCCACTGGCATTGCGCCAGGAAAAGTATGTGAAAGGACATTTCAGACCCTAGCAACTGAAATACCTGTGAATTTGGGCTTGGTGGTGCTGGGACTGTATCCAGCCGTCAATCTGGTATACACACTCAATCTTACGACGATCAAGCGATGGATATCCAGACAGTGTACCTGCTAGTTTGATTGCAGTATAATATACTTGTCTCCTACTTATGAGTGATGAATTGTTTTAAGCTGTATACTAAACATACAAGTTGCATGTGAAGGGCAAAGTTTTGCGAAAGTATAGGCGTGGGATTGCATGGCTTGGATTTGGTAGGGAATACAGAGTCAATCTAATAATATAATGGACATTCCTAGCCTCGTCCCCAGGCTCTCTACGCATTTCACACTACGCTAAAGTGAATTGCGCACATGCGCATGCATGCGCCTAGGACATGCCTAGCCTCGTTCCCAGGCTCTTGCGTGGGCAGAGTAACTCTGGGAACGAGGCTAGGACATGCCATCCTTGGATGCCATGGGTTAGCTAAGTAAGCTGGTTAATTATAATGCTCCGGGTAAAAGTACTACAGTGGAACCTCTATGTTGTGGTCACCCTCGGGCCAACATTATTTTTATGGCTGCAATGTAGAGGGTGGCTGTATTATAGTGGTCCATAATACAATAGCAATGTGCATATTGGGATCCAACAATTAAGGAGAGGTGCCTGCTCTATAAAATGACCACATTATAGAGGTTATACATGCATGAATATCATGATGGTGTTTCTAGCTATAGGAACTTCTCATAACAGTGTTTCTAGGAACATAGCGGTATTCTAAAATATACCATACTCATTCGCCTAACTAGTTAACCACTTACCTGCATGTCTTTATTGAGCATGATATAATTATTAAAGACTATCTCTGCTTCACAGCACTCCCATTCTAGACAGCAGAGTCTATCTCCCTGAAACATCGCTCAATTCGGATTAGATTTTTCACCACCGTTGGAATCGCACGAGGTGAACTTTTTGCCTATTGCGGTACCAACTGCATGCACCATAAAAAGTACTATGAATTTAGGAACCCCATACAAAACGTTGTATAGACCCAGACTAGGAATACCATCTGATTCTGGTACCCTGTCAGAAAATACGTACTACTGTGTAATACTTTAGGAATGCTCAACCAATACAGTAGCAATATAATATAATTATTACTGGATGACAGCAATAAGTACAAGCACATGTAAAAGCAATATTAAACAGAATATTAACAGTCCTTACTGAGTTTCTATACTAGTGTCTATCTATCCCCACGGAAAATGTGACCCACCTAAATGAGTTATCTTTCCATGAGAGAACAATGGAGTAAACTTTGAAGCATGCGTTCGGTGGTTCCACTACAACTGCTAGGAAAATTGGAACGGCCATGCCGCATAGCCTAGGATTTTTGGAACGCGGGGGTGTCGATTTTTTTCGTGACACCGGATGTGACGTCACGTACAATCCTCCCAGTGGTAGGCCTGAGCTAATTATTCATTTGAATTTGCCTATTATTCAAATCCTGAATTCTTGCTAAATGTCCCTATTATTCTTTCAAAAACAGCCGATTATTCGCTAAAAATTACAGCACATAAACTCATCAAAATACATTAATGTCCATTGCTACTGCATGACATTGTGCTAATGGCTTACGCGCACAAGGTCTCGCAAGGCTGCTGCCAAACCATATATGGTAGGTGAGAAATGGCTTCACTATGTGCATTGTGTACACAGCACTTTCCAAATAAGGTAAAAAGCACTTAAGACGCTGCTGCTAATTATTAGAATGACGTAATCTACGTAAAAACATGCCGATTATTTCCGCATTATTCTTATTCTTTAAGTAACCGATTATTCTCAAAATTATTCCGGCATAATTAGCGCAGGCCTACCCAGTGGCCTGGGTACGAGGTAGTCTCGTGCCCAGCCGACTTTTCGCCCCTCCCCTCCGTCGGGGTATACTGTACCTTCACTGTGTTATTAGCATCGTTTGTCAGTCACGGCACTAATTATCGTGGCCCTCTGGCGTATTCCATTTAACTCTTTCCACACCATGGGCGCATTTATGTGCCTATATAAAATAGAAAAAACTACGTACTTTATATTAACGTCTAATATAAAAAGCCCATATAAATTCACATAAGCCTTATATGGATGTATTAAAACTTGGCTGGGAAAGAGTTAAATAACCACAAAAGTATTTTTGGTCCAATTAATAGAGTGATTATTTATGCATACTTTATGATTGCTGCATTTTACATCACCCTATACGTAATGCTCTTGCTATATTCCAGTGAACACAACTGGCACAGGTACTGTTGAGCCAATAGTGTGCAATGATGGCTTCTACCTGGATGGAATATGTAGGCCTGAGTGTGGAGTGTGGGAGGCATTCTCCTATGGCACTTACATTCCCGTTGATTTCACAGTGATTGTAGCAGCTTCTGTGTGCTTCATCAGTGCAACGGTACTCCTGATTGTTTCCTGTATTCGCTACAAAAGTGTGTGAGTACTCTTTCTGCTGTACTGTAAGTAAATTATACTGTGTGCTATAATATTATAGAACCTTCGGTAAACATGAATATACAAACTGGAGTAGCAATAGTGACAACTGTCACAATGAGTTTTATCACCTTAAACAAAACTCGGTCGAAAATCATTCACATACCAATTTAAAGTAAGTTAGGAAATAGCTATGTACATTGTTTCTTACAGCGAAGAATGTAGGCCTGATAACACAATGTGGCTTTGATAAATATAAACTCGTCACAGGAACGCCCACTGTTGCTGAGTTAAGGGAAGAGTTTAGCTTGGCATTGCTGTGAAGGGTTTCTGGAGATTCCAACAGAGTTGTTAAATGGTATTTCTGCTGAAGATTCCTCACAGTCCGTCTGACGTTAAATTTTACAATTACTCGCTTCCTTTGTAGTCATGCATGAGCTTTGTAGGTTTTTAGGAATACTAGCTCCAAGCAGCTATAGCTATGAAATAGTGAAATGTTCAGGATTCTGAGAGGGTTGCCTTTTCTTCTAATATTTGCAGATTGAAGTTTCCATCTATCTTCATTGCATATGGTACTGTTGCACTGGGAGTTCTGGAATTGTTTTTGTTAGTGGTATACTTTGACCGCAAAGCACTTTTCTGCACTTCTCGTGAACTGGTGCAAAGCATCCGGAATCCAACAAAGTTTTGCATATTTCAAGGTTTGCCATGGCATATAGCTAGGAATAATTACATTACAACTTTAATAGCTTTGTAGGTATTTAGAGTCTTATGCATGTGCATGAAGAACAAGTTAGTTGTTCTGTAAATCAACCACTTGTGGCACCATGTACGTGCTGCCATGGCCAAAGCAAACCACATTGGTGCTAGGGACTCACGTATACCACTGACTACTCAGTGGAGTATGAGGACATCTACTGTCTGTTGTACATGTACTCCCCATATGTATGCAGTGACTTCGTTAAGTTACTGTGGTACTTTTTACTTTCATCACCAATATATCCAGTTTAATATAAACATATTGTTATATCTCCTCTACAGCTATTATGTTCATCTATACTCCTCTGCTGCTTGCTATGTTCAATTCTTTTCATATTCTGTCAGTATTTTGGGCAGTGGTGTTTCCATTTCATGCGAGATCGTTTAAAACAAAGGGCCACCTCAAATATGTGCACCTGACAATGCTATTGTTGACTCTGATTTTGCCGTGGGGTACTGTAACCGTAGCCTTTGCAGAAGGGACTTATGGAAGGTTTCCTCCCATAACATGTTACCCAGGTTCCAATAGCGTTATTTTGTATGGCATAATTTGGCCTGTCACCATTATGCTTACCATCGATCTCTCACTCATTGCCACTGTGCTCTGGGTAATAATCCAACTTGTTCAGAAGAAGAGGAGAGAGCTAGGTAAAAAGGTAAACACATTTCAGGCACACCATGAGCTTTGTTTTCAAGAAGGAAGTGTACTTGATATGGTAGTCTACATGATAAACCCTGCAGTGTTACAGTAGTCTCGTTCCCAGACCCTCTACACGCGTTCCGCTGGGTTGATTAGGTCTGGGGACGAGACTAAATGTTACAGTATCTACTGTACAAAAAGGGAAGTAGGTTTATTATTATGTGGTTGTTTGTATCCTAATAGTGCATGATTTCTAATGAATAAATACATGCAAAACCCGGCAATTATATGATTGCAAGTTTATTTTCCCATCTACAGAGTTTCAAAGGAATATTGAAGTCATATCTCTTTGTGAACTCAAAATATTCATTTCGCTACTGTACTATATGATTGTTCTTGCCAGTACGCTAGCACTCTCTTCAGTGGGAAATGTTGGCACATTGTTCTCTGATGAACTGTTTAGATATTTCTCATGTGAAGCCACTGGCATTGTTCCAGGAAGAGTATGTGAAAGAATATTTCAGACGCTGTCGACTGAGATACCTGTAAATTTAGCCTTGGTGTTGCTGGGACTGTTTCCAGTCGTCAATCTAATATACGTTCTCAATCTTACTAAGATCAAGCGATGGCTATCCAGACACTGTACAAGGTCAAGCTCTACACTGTGACTGAAACTACCACTATAATAACAGTTTGATTATAGTGCACTTTTTATTGAAAGCTTCTTTTTATATCAGTACACATCAAAACTAGGCATCTTATACACGTACACGATAGCCATAATCACTGATAATGAGCATGAGGATGTTTGTTTCTTCAGGGAGCAATTCTGCAGCTGGTTTGGTTGTTATCTAGAGAGGACCACTACGAGTATGGCGGGCAGTAAGCCTGAGCTAATTATTCATTTGAGTTTGCCTATTATTCTATTCCTGATTTCCTGCTAAGTTATTCTTTCAAATTATTCCAGTACAAAACAGCACATAATACATTATAATTATTGCAGCTTGTGTTCGGTTGAGGCAATGTGGTTATCACGTTTTTCCTGCGGTTCAGCTCTTCGTGACAAGCGGTACATTCTTTCTGAAGACAGTTATGCACTCTTCAATTGAGGAACTCGCTCACCTGTTGACTGGCATGCATGTGCACACTCGGTTCATTCACTATTAAGTCTTACATATATAATTAACTGTTACAGTATAGCAGTATATAATTATTACTGGATGACAGCAATAAGTACAAGCACATGTAAAAGCAATAACAGAATATTAACAGTCCTTACTGAGTTTCTATACTTAGCTAGAAGATTAAACTAAGTTTAATCTTCTACTGCATTCGTTGCACTTCCAGGAGATAGTGTCTATCTATCCCCATGCAATTGTAGTGGAACCACCGAACGCATGCTTCACAGTTTACTCCATAGTTCTCTCATGGAAAGATAACATCATATTCGTCGATTCTACCGGGTCGCTTCACTGCTCGCGGGATGCCAAATTTCCGGGGGGGGGGGTCGAAGGTGGGGTCACATTTTCTAAGAAAATTGGAACGGGGATGTAGGATTTTTGCAACGGGGGTGTCGATTTTTTTTGTGATACCGGATGTGACGTCACGTACAATTTGCGTACATGAGCGCCCCAGGTACGAGGCTATATGCAGCATCCTGATTTACGAGTATTCTCAGTTGTGAAGTAACATGGAACGCCCGGTTGAAATCGAGTTGCAAAAGCAGAACGAGCCCGTGAGTACTGCAGGCGCTGAGCTCGAGGAACGCGTGAAATCCAGAGTCAGGAAACGTGTCGATATAGCAGTATTGTGCATAGTGATTGTCATTCTTTGGAGTCTACTGTCGTTACCAGCTGTCTTCACCATCGCTGATTTAACTGAGGTACGGGATAGATAGATAGATAGATAAAGTTTTATAGTCACGCCCCATGGGCAGCAGGATGAGTCAAGTAGAGATACAAAAACTACAATAATTATAAAATTTAAGGAAGTCAATGCATGTTGCATGCCTTGTGCAGGTGTGCCTTTCTCTAATCAAGATATGGCTTGGCCCAGACATACAAACTCTTCATTTAATTATATATGCAGGAAACTCTGGGGAAACCATTTTGTCTCTTGCATTTTTATGGACCTTGTTAGCGTTGCAGTAGGCATGATGACCCCACCCATCTGTTTCAGTGTACTACAACAGTCAAATGCACAGGGAGCATGTTTGCAGCCATTTAGTAGGAGATTTATCAACTATCAGCTACACCTTAATTCTCTTGATGCAAGAGTAGCTATGTTGAAAAGTGCTAGTTGCTCAGATATAATATACAGTAACATGTATGTAGCTGTGCTAGTCTCGTGCCCAGACCCTCCCCTCGCAATTAAAAAACGCGGAAATGAAAAACGAACGTGGCGGGCGGGGTAAGGTCTTATAGCCGTGCTAGCTAGTATGCAAGGTATCCTTGATCGATCCTTGATTTGAATCACGTGGCTAGAGCCAGTGAAGCTAATAAATCTGTAGCATATTTGTATATTTAGAGGGCATTTACATATTGGTGTACACAATCGCTGCAAAGTTTTGCACCACATAGCTTCTGACCAGAATAATTAAAAGTGCAGTAACATATAAGACCTTACATCAAAGGGCCCATCTGTGCAGAGTAACTATTCTTGTATAAACAGTGCCAATAGCTCCTTAACTTATGTTGAACCATGCATGTGTCATAGCAGTGCCAACCAATATCTCATTAGTTAATGAATAGCCGTAGCAGCCGTGTCGGCGGTCAAAGTCTTGTGCTCAGACTGTTTGCCACTAGATTGAGACAATGACAACGCCCACCTCTATTGACATGCATTGAATTTGCACATGTATGCTATACCTATATTGATTACTTACTCAAAATCTAACTGGAAAAATGCTGCAAGCTAGAGAGCGCTTACTGACTGGCGGGCTGGAAAATGAGGTAAAAAGTTTTTCCTGCGCAGTCTCTCTGGCTGCATCACACCCAATTCTGCTTCCTATGCCCGCTGAATGAGATATTGGCACTCCTCCAAATAAAACAAAAGTTACTGCCATGCTAATATATGTAGCTGTCACAACTGAAGCCTTAATTAATATTGGATAGTGGTACAACAGGTTATAGCACTCTGTGCAGCTCTGTGTGCAGCCTTTTCTTCTTCTCAGCCAATAAATCACCTTCCATGCACCTCTGCTGCAACTTAACGAAATTATTTTGCTGCACTGGAGGGCCTCAGTAGAATTAAACAATGTGTTATTCTATTAGCCATTGTTAAAGTACAGGAAGTTCACTAAAGGTGGTGAAATATACATGTACTAAGTATAGCTTAAGGTACTGGCAAGCGACATTTTTAGGGTTGTTGATCGCTGTAGGGCATTGTGTCGCTTTGCTAGACAGCCGTAACGTACAGCATTCGCACTAAACCTCCAATATTCATAAATTTTCTAACTCTAGTCAGGGATTCATTTAGAAAATCTCCAAGGGGGGGGGGGGCAAAAGCACGTCAGAAGACATTTTGGGGTGGGCGCGCATACAGTGGGCAGTATTCAATTTTGAAGGGTTGCAATTCCCAAGGGGGGGGAACAAAGTTTTCAAGGGGGGGCAAATGCCCCCGCCCCCCCCAAATGAAACTCTGCTAGCAGTATGAAAGTTTACAAGTAGTAGTAGTAGATAGTAACTAGCTACTAGTAGTGCTTGGTTTCTGTTGGCTATTGGTGATCGTAGGTTGGGATAGTATATACTGGCTAAGAGGGCCACTACACTCAGGCATTCATTTGGGGTGTGTATATAGGGGGGTTATCATTCCCCCCCTCCCCCTTGGGAATCTTAACAGTTCTAAAAGTTACAAAATGCTTCTGTATAGGTGCAGTACCCCACTTTCCCTCAGATCCATTTCTTTGTACTTAACCATGCACCTACGTACTTGACAGTTACAGCAACGAGTTAACCGTAGGCGCATCTCTAGCTCATCAATTTAAACAGACCAGCATTCTTGTTGCTATAGTGAAAACATTTAATATGTTATACTGCTAACAGTTAACTCATGTAATAGACCCACCGCTATCTGATGTTTGCATGCAGAGTTGACCATGCCAGCAGGGACATAATTGTTGCAGATGTTTGAGCACATGTGGTTAAAGTGCATATGTACTTCTCCAATAGGATAATACAGATATCACTACCATAATTACTTCAAACAGAAGTGGTGAAAGAAATACTTCATTCTGCATCCCAGAAGTTTACTCAGGAAGTGTATGTAGAACTCAACTGCAGACACTGCAGACTTGCCTTTTTGGTGATGGAGACGGTGAAATATTTATCCCTGCTAATGGCAACCAAGAGGAAGCTGAGCAGACAGCACAAACAACAATTGGAGGACTCCCATTTCTAAACCCAAGTGCAGAATGCAGTGAAATAGCTCCACCTTTCTTGTGTCTTTCCATTTTTGGGTTGTGCAATGGTCAAAGCAGAGAACTCTACCTCCCCTCATCTCAAGAGTGTAGGACAGTCACTGAAAATATATGTGCTGAAGAGTTTGTTGCTGCTGGGGCTTTTGTTGACTCCAACCAACTTCCCCAGTGTGATGAGTTTCCAGATGCGTCTCTAGTCCAAGAGTGCACAGGTATATTGAGTTACAATTGCAGAGCTAACATATTAAGGCCATGCAGCACCTGTAGGTGTGGAAAAGATAGCTCATTCAAAATTGTAGCTGGGCTATGTTTTCAGTGAATACTGACTGTTTGTAGCTACGTATACTGTACCTTCACTGTGTTATTAGCATCATTTGTCAGTCACGGCACTAATTATCGTGGCCCTCTGCACTGGCGTATTCCATTTAAATAACCATGCACAAAAGTATGATTTTTGGTCAAATTAATAGAGTGATTATTTATGCATACTTTATGATTGCTGCATTTTACATCACCCTATACGTAATGCTCTTGCTATATTCCAGTGAACACAACTGGCACAGGTACTGTTGAGCCAATAGTGTGCAATGATGGCTTCTACCTGGATGGAATATGTAGGCCTGAGTGTGGAGTGTGGGAGGCATTCTCCTATGGCACTTACATTCCCATTGATGTCACAGTGATTGTAGCAGCTTCTGTGTACTTCATCAGTGCAACAGTACTCCTGATTGTTTCCTGTATTCGCTACAAAAGTGTGTGAGTACTCTTTCTGCTGTACTGTAAGTAAATTATACTGTGTGCTATAATATTATAGGAATTATAGAACCTTCGGTAAACATGAATATACAAACTGGAGTAGCAATAGTGACAACTGTCACTATGAGTTTTATCACCTTAAACAAAACTTGGTCGAAAATCATTTACATACAAATTTAAAGTAAGTTAGGAAATAGCTATGTACACTGTTTCTTACAGCGAAGAATGTAGGCCTGATAACGCTTTGGTAAATATAAACTCGTCAAAGGAACGTCCACTGTTGCTGAGTGAAGGGAAGAGTTTATAGGGTTTCTGGAGATTCCCACAAAGTTGTTAAACGGTATTTCTGCTGAAGATTCCTCACATCCTGTCTGACATTAAATTTTACAATTACTCGCATGGCTTCCTTTGTAGGCATGTTTGTAGGTATTTAGGAATACTAGCTCCAAGCAGCTATAGCTATGAAATAGTGAAATGTTCAAGCTCCCGTAACATGCTGCCCCCACCCACTGATTACATCACAACTGTGATAAGGCTTGCTGTGCACACCATAAAAGTCATCAAAAACCAACAATATCATAAACCAACAATAGGAACTCAACACAACACACTATATACACACACGTCACACACACACACGCACATACATGAAAACAAACCAGGGCTGGGGGCCAACTAAAATCCAAAACCAAATATTTGGGGGGCCATGGCCCACGACCCCCGGGGGGAAAACCTGAGGAAAAACCCTGAATGGGAGAAAAACCTCAGGAAAAACCCAACCGAAAAACCAGCCCGAAACATACAGAAAACAAGAAAAACCAACATAGTCCAAGCACTCTCAGGAACATACAGTCCAGCCGGGCTAGCACAGCCCAGCCATTATCTGGAGGCACAGATGAAAGGAAAATATAGATGCCCAGACCCCAGGTGGGGGTCAGGCGCTGGAAATGGAAGCGGGGGGGGGGGGGGGGGGGAACTATAGAATGGCAACGGACAAAAAGCGTGCACAAACTAGGAATGACACCGCACTACACGTGGCAGCAATATATACCCCCCACCGCCACGTGTACCACACATGACCCATGCAATGTCATACATACTTCCGGGAGCATATTTTCTGTCTAATTCCTATGTCAAACGACAGAAAAGTATATATTCTGAGAGGGTTGCGTTCTTTTTCTAATATCTGCAGATTGAAGTTTCCATCTATCTTCATTGCGTATGGTACTGTTGCACTGGGAGTTCTGGAATTGATTTTTTTAGTGGGATATTTTGACCGCAAAGCACTTTTCTGCACTTCTCGTGAACTGATCCAAAGCATCCGGAATCCGACAAAGTTTTGCATGTTTCAAGGTTTGCCATGTTGCAAGCTAGTGATAACAAGTCTTATGTATGTGCATGAAAAACAAGTCAGTTGCACTAGCTTTCGTGAACTGGTCGAAAGCATCCAGAATCCAACAACATTTTGCATATTTCAAGGTTTGCCATGGCGTATAGCTAGGAATAATTACATTACAACTTTAATAGCTTTGTAGGTATTTAGAGTCTTATGCGTGTGCATGAAGAACAAGTCAGTTGCTCTGTAATCAAACTGACAGCATACTAGTCTAAGAGGTGGTTGAGTAGTACTTGACATGTGACATTCCATGTGGCACCATGGCAGAAGGAAACCACAATGGTGTATGGGACTTGCACATACCACTGACTACAGTGGAGTATGAGGACATCTACTGTCTGTTGTACACCCCATGCATGCAGTGACTTTATTAATAAGTTACTGTAGTGCTTTCATTATTAATATATCCAGTTTAATATAAACATATTGTTATATCTCCTCTACAGCTATTATATTCATCTATACTCCTCTGCTGCTTGCCATGTTCATGTCTTTTCACATTCTGTCAGTGTTTTGGGCAGTGATGTTTCCATTTCATGCGAGATCGTTTAAAATAAAGGGTCACCTCAAATATGTGCACCTGACAATGCTACTGCTGGCTCTGATCTTGCCGTGGGGTACTATAACCGTAGCCTTTGCAGAAGGGACTTATGGAAGGTTCCCACCCATAACATGTTACCCAGGGTCCAATAGCCTTATTTTGTATGGCATAACTTGGCCTGTCACCATCATGTTTACCATCGATCTCTCACTCATTGCCACTGTGCTCTGGGTAATAATCCAACTTGTTCAGAAGAAGAGGAGAGAGCTAGGTAAAAAGGTAAACACATTTCAGGCACACCATGAGCTTTGTTTTCAAGAAGGAAGTGTAGCTACTTGATATGGTAGTCTCCATGATAAACCCTGCAGTGTTACAGTAGTCTCGTTCCCAGACCCTCTACACGCGCTCCGCTGGGTTGATTAGGTCTGGGGACGAGACTAAATGTTACATTATCTACTGTACAAAAAGGGAAGTAGGTTTATTATTATGTGGTTGTATGTATCCTAATAGTGCATGATTTCTAATAGGTAGTTCTAATGAATAAATACATGCAAAACCCGGCAATTATATGATTGCAAGTTTATTTTCCCATCTACAGAGTTTCAAAGGAATATTGAAGTCGTATCTCTTTATGAGTATAGCTGAACTCAAAATATTCATTACGCTACTGTACTATATGATTGTTCTTGCCAGTACGCTAGCACTCTCTTCAGTGGGAAATGTTGGCACATTGTTCTCTGATGAACTGTTTAGATATTTCTCATGTGAAGCCACTGGCATTGTGCCAGGAAAAGTATGTGACAGAACTTTTCAGACGCTGTCGACTGAGATACCTGTGAATTTGGCCTTGGTGTTGCTGGGACTGTTTCCAGTCGTCAATCTAATATACGTTCTCAATCTTACTAAGATCAAGCGATGGCTATCCAGACAATGTACACCGTCAAGCTCTACACTGTGACTGAAACTACCACTATAATAACAGTTAGTGCACTTTTTATTGAAAGCTTCTTTTTATATCAGTACACATGAAAACTAGGCATCTTATACACATACACGATAGCCGTAATCACTGATAATGAGCATGAGGATGTTTGTTTCTTCAGGGAGCAATTCTGCAGCTGGACAGGTCGAATCCATTACTAAATAGATCTGGTTTGGTTGTTATCTAGAGAGGACCACTATGAGTATGGCGGGCAGTAAGCCTGAGCTAATTATTCATTTGAGTTTGCCTATTATTCTATTCCTGATTTCCTGCTAAAATATCCTTTCAAAAACAGTTGATTATTCCAGTACAAAACAGCACATAATACATTATAATTATTGCAGCGTGTGCTCGGTTGAGGCAATGTGGTTATCGCTTTTTTCCTGCTGTTCAGTTCTTCCTGACAAGCGGTATATTAATTCTTTCTGAAGACAGTTATGCACTCTTCAATTGAGGCACTCGCTCACCTGTTGACTGGCATGCATGTGCACACTCGGTTCATTCACTACCTCCCCTCTAGCTCTGCACATGTGCATATAAGTCTTACATAAAAATGACATACTCATGCCGATTATTCTTAGTCTTATAAGTAATTAACCGATTATTCTCAAAATAATTATTCCGATATAATTAGCTCAGGCCTATAGCGGGGCAGGCAGAGATGGGTCCTGTCAGTCTCATTAGGACACATAAACTGTGTTGTTCTGCTCATACATGTAACTCCTCACAGAAACTGAAAATAGAGAAGCCTAACATATTTCTTAGTGTTCACCCAAGATGAATTATCACATGGGGGTAGCTGTATGAAAAAGCTGAAAATAGAATATACAAATGGAAAGTGGAAATTGGAAACTGAGGTACAAGACTTATAGTAGATTTTTATGAGCACTTGAACCAATTTCATGGCTCACTACATGTACAGTACCTATACATGTCTCCTACTGCATGATCACTACATTGTTAAGAAATCAAAAGGACCAAATGGAGAGAGAGCCATATACCAAAATATAGCCACAGCCAAAGATGAAGAAACCCCCTCAATATAAGTACACATTGTCTGATGCTATGAACAGTCACTACCAATGATTTCCGGATGTTCAGTCCAGAATTGATCTCCAATAATGTCCACATGCATTGCATTGACTTTCCTCCGCTTCCTCTCACTGACATGTGCTCCTGCTGTGTCACTGTGTCCGGCACAATGTGAAATTAAGCTTACAGCTGAGGGATTCGAGACCTCCTTCGATGATAAGCTTGATATCGTACCACTTTGGGTTTCCATTAAACAAATAGCCTTGTCGTGGTCTGTCTCTGAGCAAGGGTTTCTTACACCTCCATCTTGCTGTTTCACTGACTGTTTGACTGGAACCTGAATGCAGTGAGAAACAGGGTGCTTAAGATAATAGTTATTTAACATGGCAGTAGAACAGGCCATGTTTTATTTAAACTGACCAGTCTTAATAAGTAGTGAAATTTGAAGTGATGATCAATGATAAAAATCTATTTATGACTGCTTTGTCGTCCGTGCACAAACCCCCTTGTCCCTTAGTTAGCAAAATTGCGTTCTACACACACCTGCTCAGTGACTGTTTGCCAAATGAGAGTGGTTCCCTTGCGGTAGAGCAGTGGAAGGTCATTGTAGTTGATACCAAACTCTGAGAAGAGTAGTTCATTTTTGTCGGAAGTCAGCGTACCCTGGGGAGCGAAGGAGCAATGGAATGAATAAAGAGAGCTACAGACTTCAATTACAGCATTGCATAGTAACACAACACTAGTACACAATACCATACAGAGAAACCATGGACAAAATTAGCCTCGTCCCCAGGCTCTCGTACGCATTTCACTTCCTACTGCCATAGCTATCTAAAGCGAAACACACAAGTGGGCCTGGGAACGAGGCTACGACAAAATCATACGCGTAGAATTTTTAGATCGAATTAAGGGGAAAATTATCCCGGCCAGCTGGTGTAGTGTAGGAGGTCCACCTTATAACTAACAAAGAGCTCGTGTATACAAAACTTTTGCTCATGTTATCATTTTAGGTGGACACATACATTCAAATATTTCCGACTCACGCACAGCCTCTTCTCAGCGTCGGCAGTAGAGACCCCCGAGTGGACCAGAGCCCAGAAGCAAGTGTTGTACTGATTGTTGATGTGACCTGTATGGTATCAATAACACACCAAAGTACATACGCTACTGTTGGAGAGTGTGTAGTGCTATACATGCCTCCATTGAAACAGGATACTGCGGTAGTATTGCTGGATCAGCAATCCATTCCAGCTGGCATCAGAATGTGCTCCAACGTGCTGTTACAGAATGTTGACCTAAAACGTGCCATACATTTTTTCATTAATTAATTAACCCCCTTTGGACTACCCCAGTATTCTGCTACATGGATGGTAAACATGCCATTTCAGGTTGTATTACAGGGAATCCCGGCACCACATTAGATGTATACTATTGGGTATGGGTACTACATGCAATCACAAAAAGATAGTTAGCAAACATTTTGAATAACTCTCAATAGTTTCTTTATCACAGCTAGTCAGGCTGACATTATGGGTACGTACTCCTTAGCTAGCCTCGTTTGCAGGCCTGCCTTTGTTGCTTGGCTCACTCACTCGCATTATGTAACAAACACCAGGGGTTCATACAGGGGGGGAAGACCTGGGATATCCCCCCCCCCCCCCCCCGCCCCCAAGAATTTTCACAACCAAATTTCAACAGTACTACATAACAGCAACAGCAGTGACTATGTAACTAGAATGGCTATGTACCTCCAGAAAGCCTCAGAGTCAATCTAAGAGCATCTATTCTATTTTTCAAAAGTTTTCTGGGGGGGGGGGGGGCATGCTCCCAGATCCCCCTAGTGGGGGCGTGCTAAAGCCCACCCTCCACGTCAACGACAAACTCCCCCCCCCCCCCCAACTCAAAATCCTGTATGAACCCCTGAGCACCGATAACACATATACAGCGCAAAGACAGCACTCACAGTCAGCCTGCCTCCAGCTGAGATAGTCGCACAGGTTCTTTGCCGAGGGATACAGGATCACCCTGCCATCGAAGGCTGGCGGGTACCTCAGGGGAGTGGTCGGGAAGAACTGGGTCCATCGGAACACGTAGGACGCAGCAAAGTAGGACACCAGGGTGGTCATGATCTTGCTAGCATGGAGGCAGACCGGAAAGGCAATCAAAAATGGCAAAACTTAGACAGCTTAAAGCCGTTTTTGGCATAAATGTGACCAACTCTGCAAGCCATGGGCACATTTAATAGAGAAAACTATGTACTTTATATTAACGCCTAATATAAAAAGCTCATATAAATTCACGTAAGCCTTATGGATGTATTAAAACTTTGCTGGGAAAGAGTTAATCTTGCTAGTTTTGGTTCTCTCCAAATTTTAAATGAAACCTCTGGAGATTAAATACTTTCATTATCAGCCCTTGACAAAACCCATAAACGTTATGAGCAGCAGGTCTCGATATCAGGGAAGCCTGCCCGTTGCGGCTGACAAACCTGCTGTGCTGCGCTGTGGGTTCTCTGCAGTCCGTACAGGTGGGTTTCCACCATTTTTGATTCCTCAATCAAAAGATAGGGTCTTTATGAAAAGGGTGCAGTCCCTGCTACAGCTACAATCTCTCTGTCGGAGACCCGCAAGTAGTCCGCATATGAAGAAAAATTGGCCGTCTCCGGGTTGTCGAGGAAATTTCTGAACTTCAATTGCACAAACGTTTTCGACCCGAACTGGCACAATAAAACATACAAACACGACAGGTCTTTATATACTCAGGGATCTAGCAGACAATGACTGTGTTTACAAGCAAGCTACACAACATTAATAATGAAATTCTGCAAGATAGGGTCTTGCTGTACATACTAATACCATATAATTGCAAATACACCTGCTGAATGCAGTATAATAACATGAATTGTGTATACATTTCGTACCTTGCTCTTCGACTGAATAAAGTAGTGTTTCTCTTCAATACAAAACTGGAAAGATGAAGATTTTAAATTACATGCATGAAAACTAAAAGGCATCTTAGTCGCTATATCAAATGCAATCATTAAGCTTTAGGCCTAAGCAAATCCCACCCATCCTAATTATTTAACCCCCTTAACCCTTAATGTACTTCCACATACCCATCCTAATTATTTGACCCCCTTAACCCTTAACATGTACTTCCACATACCCTAAATACTAACAGCGTACGCATGTTCACTAATCTAATTAGGCACATAGCAACATAACAAATGAAGTAGAAAAGAGCTCTGATTGCAACGTAGAGAAACCCAGGACCAGGAAAGAACCAGAAAGCCGCCCAGTCCGTGACCGCACAAAGTTAAAACATTGAAGGTTAATTAAGCATGTATGCATGTACAATTTGTGTATTAGTGAGTCCATACGTATATGTTCCACATGTATTATAGTTCTGAAATTCCAACATTACAATGAAGAGGAAAACACTCCATCTCCTTCCTCACCTGTATTCATCGCTCTGCCCGTAGGAAATGACGATATCGGGGTATTCTCTCATGACACTCTTGGCACACTCACTCATCAGCCCCAGAGCCCGATCGTCGTTCGGCTTGTGAAAACTGTGCTCCTCTGAGAATCTGGAGGGAAGATAGTGTACAACGTTATATCTATATTCAGCAAGATCACAGTCACAATACAATACCGTACTCACGTGTTGTTAAGTGCATGCGCTTGTATTTCCACAGGAAGGAAATGAGCGCCTAATAGCGAGGTGTACCTAACAACGAGTTGCGCTTAATTAAATTGGAGTGTGCTTTATTTGAAGTACGTACGGTACTTGTCAGAGATCAGCTGGAACAAGAGTTTTCTATTCGATTCGAGAGTATCGTTCGAGGGCACTATGTCTATAAAGGTGTGCTTAATAAAAAATATTTTGATAACAGAATCAAACCAGCACCTAACAGCGAATATGCGCTTATAAGCGAAGTGCGCTTAACAACGCGTGAGTACGGTATATCGCTGTCTTCACAGCTGCAAGACATAATCGGTGCAAAGTCTCGGGCATAATGACCACAAATATTGTTGTCCCAGGGTGGATTGCATGGTTTGATCCATGTTTTTATCGGCATTAATGTGTCCTGAGGCTTTTAAAAAAAATTAAATGTGGATCGTTGCTGAAATTTAACCAGTTTAACTTGAATACGCATGTGAGCTCAACATGTGAACTGTTGTCGGATATTTGGAGCGTAAGTGCATATGCGGTATGGTGGACGTACAGACGTACAGACGTAAGCACAATAAAATTGCCTCTTGACCGTTTGACTGTACCGTAATCTACATCTGCAAAAAGGCTCTTGACCGTTCGACTGCAGTATCAGGTTACAAAAAATTGCCCTTGACCACTTGACCAATGGCAGAAATACCCCTTGACCTGTTGATCACTTTTTGACCCCGGTCTTAGCTGTGATTACAATGCCTATGGGAGTTACCACCCTTTGATGGTGCTCAATTTACTTGTGAAAGCAACGTCCGTCTAGCCTGATCACCAGCCAAGTGTTAGGTAAACAGCTATCATTCTGCTCAAACTTTCTGACGTATTCAAACTTTGATTTCGCCATCCTGCTTCCGATTCTTGCGATAGAGCTCAAGGTCCGATACCATTCCATTTAGCGCTCACCAGTCATGGTGCGCTTTAAAAAGAATGCACAATTTGCTGACTGTGCAGTTACAAGTCGAGCTCGTTCCAGCTCTGAGCCAGACTGAGGGTCGCAACCGCAGCTCGATTGTCACATTTATAGTAGGTAAGCTTATTGTATAATTTAGAATGGTTTGATTCCTCGATCGGTTGTGTATTATGATCAAAATACCTCTTCAATGGACTGCTACCATGCATCCCTCAGCCCATTTTGCACTGAGTATTAAGGGCTTTCGGTCACAGCGCAATTCCGGTCAGCGTGGCCCAAACTGAGCTATATTTACACAGAGCAATGCAGATATAATTGCAGTTCCAGTACAAATGGTACTGCAACATGAGTGAGACTCGCAAAGAATCTATCTCCCCTAATTGGTGGTCACATTTGTGACATAGGCTGATCGGAATTATACTGTGACTGGAATTACTCCACTCTACCTAATGGAAGCTGATGTATTCTGGTCTATCTTTGCCAGACCCGCAGTGCAAAGTGCGAGGGTCTGGTTACAAGCCTCTACCAAGTTTTGTTCTGTGGGAATGCAGTACTGCTGAATGAAATATGATTGCATTAAAATAATGTGTGACATGTAAATAGACACACACACATGCACATGTGCAGCTGTGCAACACACATGTGCAGCTGTGTAAATGACACACACACATGTGCAGCTGTGTAAATAGACACACACACATGTGCACTGTGTAAATAGACACACACACATGTGCACACACACACATGTGCAGCTGTGCAATACACACACACACATGTGCAGCTGTGTATAATAGACACACACACATGTGCAGCTGTGCAATAGACACACACACATGTGCAGCTGTGCAATAGAACACACACATGTGCAGCTGTGCAACTACATGTAGTGTAGCATTAACCGGATGTTGGAATTTTTCATGGGGCTATGCAAGCGTTTTTTGCAGTGGAAAGAAAACATGGTAGCTATAGGCTTGGGACTGTACAAGGTGGCAGTAGAGATTCAAAGATGTGTAAATGGCAGATCAAATACAGATCAATATTGGCATGCAAATTGGAAACATGCTCAGTCTCATGCCCAGGTCTCCATTGCAGCCATGGAGGACTACCGTAAATTTTAATAGGACTAGTCTGACAAAAACCACCCAAAAAGCAATGCGAGAGGGTCTATAGGCTCGTAAGTACCTGCTTTTCACCAGAAACTCTACTCTTTTCGTTGTATGCATGCATATTCATAATTGTGTTGAAGGGTGATGAATACAATCTTGAGAGAATAATTACAGTTGAAATTGGCTAGGGCCTACTGGCAACTTAGATGCTACTAGCGGGTTTAGTAGCTATATAAAGCTCTGCCCAGGAGCTCCAGTAGCTTGCTTACTGCTTCTCTGCCCAGGAGCTCCAGTAGCTCTGGGGTAAGAGACTCAAAAGGCCTTGGTTGAATCCCTAGCTAGGCTCTGAATTTTTTTTCAGGACTTTCTGGATTCTCTCAATTGTTTTTTTTCTTTTCTTGTATGTATACATGTACATAATATACTTGAGCTATTTGTGGGACTCATGTGGGTGTGGAGAACAGTTGGGAACATGGACAAACTCTACCTACGTATTATGTTTGCACTGAAATGGCAATGCGGACATCATGAGATCCTTTATTAATGTTTGAATAGGCTTGAGAACCTATATGTGTGTTGTAACTTCACTGTTAAATCAACTCATTAGCCGAAAGCAGTCGCAACATATCCTTGCACATGTACATGTACGTGAACATGCCTGCACCTTACTTACAGGTATACAACATGGATGTGAGAGGAAGCCATACCCTTGCCGCTGCCCTCTCGGCCAATGCTCGGGAATCATGGCAGCACTATACCACGATGCAAGCCCATGAGTCGGCTGCTGCAGCCGTACTTGCATCTCAGGCTGAGAGAAATCAGAGACAGTGTCGGAAGAGCCCTTTACCTGACCGGGGTGGAGTGGAGAACGGAGTCGATGGTGCGAGCACCGAGCCATCCAGTAATCATGCCAAGTGTGCTGCTGTCTCAATGAGTCGTGTATTTGCTGAGGCATTAGTCAGTGAACTGAGAGTTGAGCAACTTTCCATTGAGGCCAGCCAACAGGAAGCACTGTATGTTGAAGCAGTTCAAGGGATGAACAGTTTGAGGGGATCAGAATCCTCACATCCAGTAGCAACCTCTCCCTTGGCAGAGTTGGCAGGTACATGTACACTGTATGTCATTATGGCAATTACATATATCTCTATTGTGTACTAGAGCGATAGTTGCTGCTGAGGTACATGTACACTGTATGTCGTTATGGCAACTACATATATCTCTATCGTGTACTAGGGCTATAGTTGCTGCCTGACCTTGAACATGTAGAAAATGGTGGGTTAAAAGCTTTCTTATGTTTATGGCATGGCAACTCTCCCCCCCCCCCATGTAGTCAATCTCTGTTTATCGTCAAATGAAAGTTGTACATGTAGAAGTTGTTTATCTTACGGATGGGTTATTTTTTAGCTCATGTTCAACACTTGTAACCCTCCTACTGCTGTACATGTTTTACCTTTATGTGGTCACAGACTGGGTGGCTTTCTGGTTCTTTCCTGGTTCTTGGTTCTCTTTGTTGCAGTCAGAGCTCTTTTCTCTTTTCTCTCTTCTACTTCATTTATTATGTTGCTACATGTATGTGCCTAATTAGATTAGTGAATGTGTAGTATTTAGGGTAAGTGAATGTATTAGTATTTAGGGTATGTGGAAGTATACATGTATGTTAAGGGTTAAGGGGATTGAATAATTAGCATGGGTGGATTTGTTTAGGCCTAAAGCTTAATGATATAACAGTTAAGATGCCTTTAATTTTCATGTATCAGCTAGAGCTTACACATCATGTACGTTAAGTTCAAGAATGTGTTCTTTGCACAGGAACACCCCTGACGCTCAATCCTCCGGATGACACAGGTTTGGTACAATCTTACCTCGCTGAATCACTCACCCGTGAGCTCCATGCACAACAGCTTTCTGCGGCTTCCCGTGAGTGGGAGAGGAGGTACATGGAGGCCATTCAGAGGAAGGAGGATCCGAGTGAGAAGGAGACCACAGAGTTGGAAGAAACTGCACTCTCGGCAGAGACTAAAGGTGTGTTTTGAGTACCAATCATGAAGCTATAGACTTTGACTACGTCAGTAGAGATGTTTGAGCTTATCTTGGCACTTGGCTGTGCCTCAAGTTGGAGTCAAAAGGTACAGGTGATATTTCACATATGTACGTATGTTGGTCAGAGTGCTATTGGGTTGTCCTTTGTTGTACAACTTGCCTGTCCATCATTAACTCTATATAAAAGCCCCACCCATTAGCCACACCCACTCAACATTTACATGCAGCATTGAGGTCCACCTTTTCTTAGCCAATTCACCCCCCTTTCAAATGACATATTTTGAGGCTGTCCAAAGTGGCACAGTATGCTTCACTAACATCTCTAGAGAATGCTATATGGAATGGAGTAGAAAAGGGGCGTACTTAAAAATTAAGCATTCTACTAATACATGAACCTTACTCTTGCCATCGTGTAGTCTAGCCTCATTCTTGGACTCTCTCTGTGTGAAAATAAACAAATAATTTCTGTTTTCTGTGGGGAGAGCCTGGTAACCGAGACTAGTGTGGTCTATATATAGTACCCCAAGCAAAGGCCGTAGCAATTGGCAGTACAACAACTCATTTTTGGTTGATTTTTTATGGGGAAAAAATCCCTTGGCATTCTTCCGAGGATCGATGTTTCCCATGGGATGATATTGTTATGTTGATTTTGTGATTGTATTTTAAATACAAAATAATAATGGCCTCTCACTTTAGCTGAGTCCCCTGAGCCCAACAGCAGGCGTATGCACAGCACTTCTCCCGACTTGGAGCCCAAACCCGGAGGAGTCTATCTTGCTGAATCGCTAGTCAGTGAGCTGAGAATGCAGCAGCTCTCGATGCAGCTTTGTCAATGTGAAGCAAAGTACGCGAAAGCAGTGCTCGGTAGAAACACCCTTGACCGAACAGAGCAGCTATCACCTGACACAGAAACATTAATCGTCGGCCATCAGGCCATCCTCTCCACTTCAGATCAGAGTCCCCTCGATATAGAGCAGCCTGGAGTTGTTTCCGAACTTTCAGTTACCGCCAGAAAAGAGCTACAAGATGCGTTTAGCCAGACGGAGCGAGATCTCATCCCAACAGCGGAAGTAGCCACCAATACCCCAACTCCCGATATCCACACAGCAGCCACAAACACGGAGTCGCTACAACTCCAAGATTCCGGAGTCAACACTGTCCTGAGCTACAGCAAACTCATGAAAAGTGTCCAGGCCACGGAAAAGTACAAGAAACTTCAGGCAGAACACAAAGCCACTGTCAAGGAGTTGAGGCAGGAGAAGTCCCAGAGGATGACGTCGGAGCAGCTCGTCAAGATCGTGCAGACGGATTTGACCAGCGTGCAACAGAGGAACATCGCAGAGACGATAGCTAGACTTCGGCTGGAGACTGAAATTACTGATGTAAAGGTCAGTTCTGCGATACCAGGAGCCCATAACCCAAAGGGAAGGAGTGTTAAACTTGTGTATGTATGCTGATTCCACCTGTTGTCAAATGGCACTTGCACAAAACTCCTTATATGATGAGTGCTACGTAAGCGCTATAATTCACAAGTACCGTGTAGTAAACCAGCCATGCATAACCACTAGGCATTCCATATATGGAGTTTCTTGTAGGTGCCATTCGATAACAGGTGGAATCACTAGTTTAATGCACCTTCCCTTTGGGTTATGGGCTCCTGATGATACTTAACTGTTGAATCTGAAGATTGAAACTGCATACTGCTGAAAAAATTTCAGGTTTGCCTGCATGCTATCTGCTTGGATGACAGTTAGCCATACATGCAGTTTATGAAGGACGATGTGAAAACCTCAAACCATGCATATATACGGTCTTTTATTCTGTTGCGTTATCATTAGTGTATGGATGCGGAATCAACCCTAAGATTATAGGATTAGATCAATGAGGGACCGTGTTTCTGGGCTAGGCCTGTAATAATTAAGAGTCAATCTTTATTAAACTTATGTATATACTTGTACAGGCTGAGCTGGGATATGCTCAAAAGCAGATTGAGGACAAGGACCAGAGAATATCGGAACTCGAAGAAAGCCTTACTGGAACGTCACTGCTGGTAAGATACATCTGCTGGAATACCTCTGGAGTCCTTACAAGTTTTCATCCCCAGGCCATAGCATACGTACATGCATGTATCTGTAAATATCACCCAGCACCCATAATGAGTTATACGTTAATTGTGCTTTTTCACAGTATTACCTACTCCGTGATAACATGCACAAACGATCTAATAATCCTTCTTCTGTGTACAGGTTAGAAAGCTTGAGGAGCAGAATGCGGTATCACTGATGAATAGAGGGTGAGTGTGTTGTGTGTACTCCTATCACTGGACTGGGCTTGGAGGATACAGTTAGCCAATAAACCAGTATTAATTAACCAGCAGCAAACTGGAGTTTGTCACTGGGCCAATGGAATCTCATCTACATGCTGTAGCGGAGCCCACATAAACAACAACTTGTATTGGCTATAATACTTTCTTTACAGAAACTGACTGACAAGCTCAAAGTGGCTTAGAAACTGTTTGTTAAGAAGGGGGGGGGGCTTATATGTACATGTAAGTCCCCCCCCCCCCCTTCTTAACACAAAACCTATATTATAATCTCTAACGAATACACAAGCACTTCCACAGTGTTAACGTTACTGCTGGAAATGGACCATTCAACTGGGTACAGAAAAAAACAAAAACAATTTCTCTAAGCCACTTTGAGCTTGTCAGTCTTTCTCTCAGGGCTTCCGAACTTCACGTGGGAGGGGATGCACATGTTTATGACTGTACAGTTGTATGCATGCCCTGCAATGTCAGTATTGTGTACAGAAACAGTATAGAATGCCTTGCATACGAAACTACCAACAGTAAATAAGTTTACACACTGGATACAATCAGGACTGGTGTTCCGTGTATCAGTTTATAGGATGTATATCGGATCCAATGGAAAACACTACAGTCTTGTGAACAGACATTTGCATGACCACTGCTCGACCTGCTGAAGCTGCGACACGATACTGCACTGGGATGTCAGTTACTCTTCCACAGAAGGCACAAAAGAACTCCAATTGACTAATACGCAATCCACACTTCTTACAGGTTGCTCCAGATCCTTCCTTATTCACTATCCATAGCCCGCCACAGAAATTCAGTATCCTACGATCTCTGTCTTCCCACGCTCCAAGATGCATGACATCGTGTTTGATGTACCCACAGGGGCATTTTAGTGATAGACTTTCACCAGGCATGGTACTGTACCTCTAACATCTGTTGCCTAACAAAAAAAAACAACCCTTCACGTGATTTCCACCAAGCTTTTACAGATTATGCATACCTGAACAGTGGTTTGAAGGCAGCCTCTGTTGACTTGCTGTTATGGCAGTCAGGTGACTAGTAAAGTTATTCATACTGTCACGTGATTCTGCATTAAACTTTATCTGATTGGGTTTCACAATGACACTACCACATGCCACACAAGGCTTCGTGCTTCCTACTCCTGTATTGAAACAGAACTTTTAGCCGAAAGTTAAGCGCATGTAGATGTTGATATGGCTGTGCAGGATGGAGCCACAGTTAAGGAAAGTAATTTTGCAAAGAGAGTATACCCCGATACATAAATACATACGAAAATACACGTGGGGGTGCGTGTGGGAATGCATGTTAACATTTTTCAAGCGTTTCAATGCTACGTTCCACTCAGGGGCATTGACTACATGGTGCAGGCTAAGCTGGCCGAGGGAAGAGCGAATGAAGCTGAGCAAAAGCTGCGAGGTATCACAATATCTGCATACATGCAAGTTAATAACTGGTAAACAGAGTTATATGTACTATCTGAATATCCAATCTGCAAGCACACGTATATGACAATCTGTTTCCGTTCTCTTTCTTCTGCAGTTCTTCAAGTTGACCTGCTGCAGTCTCAAAATGAAGTGAGGCAACTGCTGGACCGGGTAGCAGGTGCAGCCAGAGAGAAGTCAGAGATGGTTTCTAGCAGAGTACACATCCAACTCTTGCAGATTGCAGATGACCGTGCCTTGGCTGCTGAGCTAAAAGCACAGGAGCTTGAGAAAGAGGTGTGTGTGTGTGTGTGTGTGTGTGTGTGTGTGTGTGTGTGTGTGTGGTTTGCACATATCTAGTTATATACATGAATTGTTCACGCATGCAGGTCCAAGATCTCAAGAGAAAGCTTTCAGCCTATGAAGCAGAAAAACCTACAGCAGACCCAAAAGATGCATTCTCATCCCTTTCACTATCGTCCTCCTTTCCCTTCTCCCCCTACTCCGGATACTCAGTACCCTCCTACCCAAGCACTCTCTCGTCTAGCTGGGAAACGAAACCACTAACTATTAATGGAAGCACTTCATCCTTCGGCTCTTCTTACCCCAGTAGTGTGGGTATCGGTAGCACAGGCTCTATGTTCCCGTCTTCTCTTAAACCATCTGGTGCTACTCCGAGATCACACGAGCCACACAACACAACTGGGTTATTTCCATCTGAAAGCAAGCAGTCAACAAGTTTGAGTGACTCTCTGTGGCCACATGCAACAGCTGCTGGGGCTGCTTCGTCTCTCGGCTCTTCTGGTGTTGGTGGTGTTCTGCATACGGGATCTCTTTTTCCGTCTTCATTAAAGCCACTTGTTCTCTCAACTGATACACCAAGGCTGAATGAAGCGGATGTTAAAGCCAGTTTGCCTGCATCTGCCAATGCCACTAAAACTGCTGTTGAGGTTAGATTAAATTTTTTATACACAAGACTCTTAGAGGATAGCAGAGCTGTCTTTAGCCTAGCCTCGTTCCCCGCCCACGCCACCTCTGCGCCGGGAAACAGGCTATATTTTTACCCTCATACTGCCGTGTGGGGTATGGAAATATCAAGGGGAGACCTGGGTACTATGGTAAAGGCAGACTCTAGTTGTTGTTTTTTCAGGCACATGCAGTATGCGGTTTTTGTGTGTACCAAAAAAAGTCTTATCATTATTATAATTATGTACATGTAGTTCTACAAGCCTGTTGTTTATGCCTTGCCCAAAATTTCCCTTTGCAGTGAATAATTAATGTATTAATATTCACAGCATTAGTGAATATACATTGTATGTATAGACTATACCATAAGTGAATCGATGACCTTGCATTGTACATTGTAATTTACTGTCTTTCTGTTCCCTGCAGGGGTCGTTTGGTCTGGAACTACCTTCCTATGACCCTGACAAAGCTCCTCACTCCACTCCAATGCCCACAACAACTCCTCGTCTGGAGTCGCAATCCGGTATGTGTAATGTGTATTGATACAGTGTGTATGCTAAACTTTTTGCATGACTGTTGTTAATATACATGTAACAGGACTATATAATTGCTATGAGGTGTGCCACACGTACAGAGGTTTTCTCAAGTTACAAACTGGTACGTATAATATGCACCAATATACTAAACTTGCATGTACAATAATATGAATGCAGTTTGTTGTTCCAGGGCAGCTATCCTATAGGATATCTTGTGCTATGTAATATATGCTCTCAAGTCACAAGCTCGATCATTATTATATGCGCTGAACCTGAACTTCTGAAAACAGTCTGTGATTCAGAATTGAACTTTCCTATACATGTATATTTACAGGCATGAACTACATGTATGCTATCAGAAAAGCATTTTCCATATAAATTCCAAATGCTAAATTTCGCAGAAGTATCCAATAGCTCAACGGAAGGACACTGTGCTTGTGACACCATTACACTGTTATTGGGTATGGTCGTGATAATGATATTAAAGCATGATGAACTGTTCGTAATTTGTGTTATACGTAGTGTACGTAAATCACTCAGAAAGCAACTAATTAGTATGACTGAATTTATCTCTCCATGTGGTGGTTGCTCTGTGTGGTTTGTGTATTAGATGGTGATTCCAGCGACTGGTCTTCAAGTGATGAAGACCCTGACAGAGAGATACCCAATCCCTTCATGCCCTCCACCCATGCCAGCCTGACAGCCCAGTGGGAGTGGAGGACAAGGCACGATTCTGGAGGAGCTGATAGGTACGTTACCTACAGTACTACATATGGGATACCAGTAGCTCACCAGTGACACCCATTCTGGCAGTATATGATGTAATCTGGCAGTATAGGTATGATGTAATCTGATATTGTGTCTAGAATAAACTCATACGTGTATTTATACATGTACCTGTGTTGATTTATGATCTTATCCTTTAAAGTGATGAGATTTATATTGCTGCAAGCTAGGAAGTAGTCTTGTGCCCAAACATTCACCCCCCCCCCCGCCATTGCCAAAAGAACGTCTGGTGTTCCAAGCGAAATTTTACATCATGGACTCCATATTTGCTGATAATAAATCTCGTATGTGATTGGTCATTGTATGTGTGATACATTTTAAATTCTCATTCTAATTCATCGAACTAACCAACAGTATTGAAGATTTATCAAACTAACGTTAATGTTACTGAAGCACTAAAAGCTGGAAAGGTGTCTGTGACAAGAAATTTCATTTAGGGTACCAGACGTCCTTTTGCTGGGGGGAGGGACGTGGGCACGAGACTAGCAAGGAATGACTGGGAATTAGGCTGATGCACATAGATCTACTTACACTGCATTCAATTACATGTACGTATATGTTACAAAGACTGCATATAATTATGTTACAGGGCCTACATATATGGTGTAAGTGTTACAGAGAACCATGTGCGTGCATACATTAATCCAGCTAGCTCATGTGTGTAAAACGCAGTAGTTCGTAATACTTCATGCATATAGGCATGATCTTAATGTTTGCACTCCACCCTGGATGTGACATCATGACCCAGCAAACGACACCATAAACTCAAGTCTTAGTGCTCAGCTATGAGTGTGTATCTGATATATTATACATATCTGCATCCGAAGCTATTGTAATGGAATTTGGATCCCTGTTTACTGTAGCCTCATTCCCAGGATCAAAAATGTGAAGTTGGGCCAATGCGCCATCTGTGATTATATTTCCACAGTGCTACTACTGCTGGCGCGGTGAAAACTGCAACACCAGCTGCCCACACTCCCGCCAGCAAAAGGAAGCCTCCCCCCATCGCCCCCAAACCACATCTGAGCAAGCCGCTGGAGCGTCAGGCCACCCATGCGGTCGGACAAGTAGTCATTGCCCGAGAGCTTCCTAGCTCTTTTGAGGAGGTAAGCCTATGTGAACTAGTGATTAACCCATGCACACAATCGTGACTGGGACCCTAAAAACTCTATCATGAAACTAGCAAAAATACACAACTATTTATACAAAACAGAAATCCCACCTAAGCCATACCAAAAACCAAAATACAGACACTAGACAAATACCTAACATACAACAGCACTTAACAAGTGTAGGGCACATCATAACAAACACAAGGTACTATAAATGCTGCTGACTACAGAGCCATATATATAGCTAGTCACAACTACCACAGAGCCCATGTTTAAGTTATTCGCCTCGCTGACTGCATTACTCGCGCTATTAATCCCAAATACCACAGAAAACCATCCTATTACATATACATATATCCATCGTAACTACGAGAATAAAGTGTAATGTAAGTACTGAAGTACTAACCTTTGGCTAATGCCAATCCGTGATAAAAGACTGCAGCTCCTTCCAGTTGAACGGTATATGAGCCTCGGTAGCTAAATTGCATTATAAAGTCTGCCCCATATAGATAACACCCTTCATTGTAAAAAATACATGTAGCCAATAAGAGTAAGCCTATAGCTATACACAGATATAGCTACACACTGGCAGCTGTTCTTGTTTGCATTATACAGCCTACCAGAAATTCTGGACTAAGACCCTTGGCGACGGGCTTTAGGAGGCCTCATGGGCCGAGTGGAAGAAACCTGCCATCAAGATATCGTAAACAGAGAGGACTCCACTTTTAAAATGGCCACCTGTGTGTGATACTGTGTAGTGTATGGTGTGTTGATGTTGTAAAGTGTGCTGTATGGAGTGTCCTTGGACTGTACATCTGCCAGTTGTATTACGTACTGTGCAACTGTCCTCTGCCCAGCCTCTATTTGTCACTTGCAGGGGGTGGAGAGCCCGAGAATGAGGCTACATTTGATTATTATTATTACAATTATACGTGACTGCAAAATTGTGTAAACAGGCAGTAAACACTTTTTTACTTTATGCAACATACAACAGCCATGGATGGTGAGTTATCACTGTTGGTGTGAACTTTTCCCTATAGGCTTCCTCCCAGCATCTGCTTTTGTTGCATGCCAGAAGCAGTATGGTGGAAGTTAATATTATAATAGCCTAGTTGTATTATTATCTTATCAACGAAAATCCAGGCAATCTCATTAGTATATTATTATATCATGCATTAACGGAACTTGCATAATTTAATTAGCTATAGAATTTGATATTGATACATAATTATACTGTATGGGTGTAATAAGTAATCATCATGATAGTATTTCCGTCATATTGCATCATGCTGTACATATATAAATGCATGCATGTGCACAACGATGCATAACTATAGAGCTAATTTTTAAAAAATTCTGCATGCATGCTGCTTTTAATTTGCTGGAGGTGTGGCCTGTAGCTGGGCATGAGGCTATGGTATAAATTACAAGAGTAATAATTGCACATGCAACGTATATGTCATATAGCTGAAATTGATGTTGTGGATCCACTATGTTACCAGATCTAGAATCAATCATGATCACACACAATAACATTGTGGGTACATAATACTACGTATACAGTGTCTTCTACAGTAGAGTGTTATGATAAAGTTTGCATGATGTCTAGTATGGCCTATGTGCACATACTTCTCGCTGCAAACTGTTGTTCTCTCGCTGGACACTCTCAAGTTGAAATTGTAATCTTACGTTTTCAGCTCTCAAACATTCAGCCTCCATGCGATACATGATGTCAGTATCAGTTTGTCTCGCACTGTATTGCTGTAGTTGCAAATTGGCATCTTTCAGCTTCATGTCTAGCTCGACGTTTACAGTCTTCAATTTTTCAAGCATCTTTTTCAGTCCTTTAATTTCGGAATTTGTTGTTAGTGCATCAACACTCACAGCTTTCATTAAATCTGAGGATTGGCTATCGAAACTTGGAAGTGTAGGTAAGCTACTGGGACCATTAGATGAGTGTTGGCTGGTACCATTCTGCATTTTGTGCTGGTGTTTAAGTAATGCATTTTCATCCCTCACTGTTTGGAGCTGTTCTTCCAATCGACTGACCTCTGCATGCAGTGCATTGTTTCTGTGTAACAAGGTAGCTCTTTGATCGCGGTTCCGCGGATCGGTGAGGCTTAAAGGGGGAGAACTAAAGCTTGTGAGCTCAGACACTTCTGCCTCTTTCCGATGTACAGTTTCTCGTAGTTGAACATTTTCGGCTAGTAGCTTCTTAATTTTCCCCTTCATGCCTTCCACTTCTTGACGGAGTGGTTCGTTCTCCTCTCTTTCTGCTTGCATGTAAGAATCAAGTTTCCTCTCTAGGTGCTGTTTATCGCCCTGGAGTACCGAAACCTTCTCCTCCAGCATTTCACATCTCGCAGACAACTCTCTCAAACTCTGCTGATTCAAACTTGGATTAGCACATTGCACAGCCTCCGATTGAGGGATTATTGGGCTCTCTGGTGTGCATGTGTACTGTGATGAATCCTTGATACTCGTCAAGTGCTCCCATATTGCTTTTGCGTTCGGTCGATTATCTCTTTCTGCAAGACACTTAGTGATGAGCGGCTTCAATATGTGGTTGCTCAAATCTTGAAAGTCCCTTTTCCTGCGATCCAGCTCGGGAACTATGCGTACCATGCCATACTCGCCCACCCGGAAAGCTTCACTAGCATTGACGTCATGACCAATACAAATCTCAAGCATGATGACGCCAAACGAGAAAATATCCACACTTGTATTGTACGGCAAGCCTTCAATCTTCACCTCTGGAGGCATATAGAGCTCTGTGCCTGGTTGCCGAGTCTGGGGCATAGTTTGTTCACCCAAGTGAATGATCTTTGCCACCCCAAGGTCGGAAATCTTGGGGATTCCACTGAAACTGAGCAAGATGTTTTTCGTAGCCAGGTCCCTGTGAATGATTGGTTCTTCTCGATCGTGTAGGTACTGCAAAGCACTGGCGATTCCAAGGGATATGTCAATGACGTTGCGGAGAGTGAGCTTTGGTTGTAGTCGGTTTCTTGCGTCCAAAGCACTCCACATTAACTCTTGAATAAGATAACAATTGGGACTTAATTCGAGGCTGTAGTCACCCAGTTTGTAGACTCCATAGAATTGGACAATGTTGGGATGTTTCAGCTGAAACAGTATGTTCAGCTCCTTGGCAAAGGCCCTCAGTATCCCTCTCTTTGCTTCAGGCATCACTGACGATTCGAAGAAGATATCGTGGAGCTTCTTGGCAGCCACTCTGCTTCCATGCCAATCAGCGACAAACACGATGCCATAAGACCCCTTGCCACGGATGTTTCCGTGATGCACGGTGACACCATGCAGTAGCCAGGACTGTGGAATTTGCAGAGACTCTTCGGGGATGGACGGGTGTTCACTGCCGAGTGAGGAATAGGTGCTTCTAGGTCTCAAAGAAGAAGGCACGCTCATCTTTGGAGCGTTCCGCAGTGGTATGCAGCACTTGCTTGCTTGCAGCAATCTCTCCTGCAGTGCAGTAACTAAGTTGGCAAATTGTAGTACTCTATCAACAGTGATAACTTTATAAGGTTTCGTTCTTTCCCTGGTGCCGTCCCCCGCTGGAGGGAGTTGCTATGGGAGTTTTTCCTCTTCAAAGTTCCGCTATCAAGAAACGATGAATATAGTCATAATCACAATATAGTTTACATCAGTACGTTTACAAAAAGCAAACTATACACATGATCAGCACATGCAGAGACCGTTCTAATGGTCCCAGCACGATCGATCTCACGAACGAGTGATGTAAGCGCAGAGTCAGTAATTTCGGTATTTGGTGCCTGGAGGCTGACAGCTATCTATACCTAAGTAGCCTAATACTATGGCAGTTAATACTGGACAATCACCGGCTTTACTACTCCATACAGTATCATATATATCTACCTGACGTGATCTCATCCGACATCTATGATCTCATGTACCCCTCACTGTCAGCAAAATTCCCCAGATTCCCCACGGGATATGACTCAACAAAACAGCTAGTCGTTAGTTGTCGTACCAGACGAATGAGATAATCATAGGTCTGGACTTTACAGCTCGGACTGGCCAATTTCAGGGCCAGGCTAGCCCACCGAACAACTTGTTTACTTGTTTAGGGGAATACCTATATTAACGGTTCATTTCATACGCATGCGCAACAGTTATAACTTTAACCCTTAAACAGCTCTAGCGGGGTAGCGGGCGTCCAGACGAATATGGCGACCTTGCCTGATGAGAGACGGATGCTATCTCCTGGGGAGGACTCGAGCGAGGATTCGTTCGAACAAGTGAGCGACAGGTTCGACGGAGACTATGAGGAGCTGTCGGGAAGAGCTACTGGTGACTACGTACCCCGTAAAGAGGGTGAAGTAGCAGCTAGAGAAGGTATTCGCATCACCCTGCATCTCTAGACTCGTGCTCATAAATGGTTGTTGGTGGCCATATAACTGTATAAAATGGCTGATCTCATACCCAGCCCACATTAAGAGTAACAATCTTCTACCCCTGATGTGGGATGGTGGCGAGACTATGTCACGATTGTCACATAATAAATAACTACACAACCCCCCATCAGCAATTGCATGACTATCGCATGATGTAATAGCCTTCCATGTTTGATTCGGATATTTGCAGGTGAAGTACCCGTGTACATGTACAGGTTTCAGCTGTTAGGCAATGCACTGACTACATGAAATCATGTTTTAGACACTACCCCATCATTGCTAGTGTTGCAGAACGTGAAACATGCCACAGTATTCGAACCTACTATTGTGACAGGCTCATACACATGGTGGGGAACACATATACAGATTCACCCAGATGGCAAAAAAATGAAAAAAACTTGAGAGAATAAAGCAAATCCTGAGTGATTATATAGAGCTAGTAGACAGCAAAATTTGAATGAATGTGGACTACCAGCGGGAATAGACTGCACATACATGTATTACGTGATGTTCGAGTTTACGTACATGTACTTAAGCAGTGAGTACAAGTGTGAAATGTCTTCTCTGAATGGCTGCTACAGCAGTTTGTACAGATTATGGCACCTACTACGTGTAGCTGCTATATTCAGAATATGGCACCTACTAACTGCTACATGTATATGCAGAATATGGAAACCTTGTTTATATTTGATGATTAGTCTCATGACTATAGCTTTTGGACTCTGTTTCATCTTTTATTGCCGTGTACATGTATATGTACATGTACATGTACCTATACCTATACATGCATGTATGGTTTAAGGTACTTTGTCAGCTATAGACCGATTGTTTCAGTAGGCATATGACCCCACCTATCTGCTAGACCTATAGGCATTACACAACAAGCAAAATGTAGCCTCATTCACAGTTTCCACTCCAAGCTTTTCTTCACATAATATAAAACAGTGGGAGGGACCCTGGTAAATTTAGTCACGTCAAGTGTGTTTCATTTGCTAGAAGTGCGTGTGGTTTGTGGAATGCTTTGCCTTTGGACTCCTGGACGCCATTAGAAAGTCTCCTCGGTTCTTGCAAGCACGGTAGTCTTTTGAGGATGTGATTCCTGCCCTTGCATTGATGTGACTCTGCATGCACACATACACTAATGCCCCCAGGGGATGCGGTGACCATCACAGAGCAGACACTGGACGGCCGGTCCTTCGTGGTAGTGAACATGAGGACAGGGGACACCGGGATCATCCCGGTAGAGTTCATCGACTTCAGTGAGTCGCAACATTCTTCTTTTTTTCTTATTTTCCAGTATACCGTAGGACTGGTTTTAAGTGGGTAGTAAAAATATTGCAATTCCTGGTTTTGAAAGCTAATTACATTTGTAATATTATTGCAGGATGCACACGCACAATAGCCTATTCGTGTTGTTTTTTTAGCTTTGCGACCTGGCTATGAATTTGCAATTCGCAATTATTAGAACCTCGCAATTAAAACCGGTCTTACATGTAGGATAGTATACCCCAGCCATACATGTAGTTTATGAATCCGATCCCTAACAACCAATCTCTCGAGCTGAAGACTGTGTCTGGTACATTAAATTTAGATTGCTCGCATTGCGAACGATTCTAAACAATCTTCAAGTGCAAAACAACTTTCAACTTTCAATACTAAATGGATTGCTCGCATTGCGAACTCAATCTTCAAGTGCAAAACAACTTTCAATACTAAATGGATTGCTCGCATTGCGAACTCAATCTTCAAGTGCAAAACAACTTTCAATACTAAATGGATTGCTCGCATTGCGAACTCAATCTTCAAGTGCAAAACAACTTTCAATACTAAATGGATTGCTCGCATTGCGAACTCAATCTTCAAGTGCAAAACAACTTTCAATACTAAATGGATTGCTCGCATTGCGAACTCAATCTTCAAGTGCAAAACAACTTTCAATACTAAATGGATTGCTCGCATTGCGAACGCAATCTTCAAGTGCAAAACAACTTTCAATACTAAAATTAATATTGCGAACTCAATCTTCAAGTGCAAAACAACTTTCAATACTAAATGGATTGCTCGCATTGCGAACGCAATCTTCAAGTGCAAAACAACTTTCAATACTAAAATTAATGGCCATTGGCCATTTAGTATTGAAAGTTGTTTTGCACTTGAAGATTGTTTAGATTCGTTCGCAATGAAAAATTTAACGTACCAGCCATACATGTGGTTGTAGAAAATGATTACTCCATAGTAATTGTGTACTTCGATCGCTTGCTGCATTTGAAATGCTGAACTTCTGATAAGGGTGGGTCTCGGACGCGAGGCATATAGTTGCTGCAGACACACACCTGCATTACACAGGGTGCTCTAGCTGATCGAGACATTGAGTCCGTGGGTCATGTCAAAACAGCCATTGCTGGAAGGTGACATCATCTTGTTTCATACTCCGAAGCTTCACCACTCGTCCCTGAAATTATTTATTCACTAGACTATATATTTCGCTCAGCCCCGAGATGCATTAGTGTTTCTGAGGACATTAATTACTGCTGACTCAGCTGCTACACGTATAGAGTACGCAACTTGCTTTTGTACTGTACTTGAAACTCCATTGTAGTGCATTCTCTCTTGCTCTACTGCAAAGCGCTCTGCATGTGCATGGAAGCAACACCGCGCCCACAGGAATTTATGTGCATGCAATAATTGCATTCCTGTAGCATTTCTTAAACACATACATATATACATACGCGGAGTCTCCATTCAACACGATTAGTTACCTCGCTTCCCGCTCGGCGATCAAGTTATGCGGTTTACACAGGCTTCCTCATTCCCTGTTGATTAGTGATACATTGTGTAGTGCTGTGTCACTGACTAGTGAGTGATTGGGTGCATGCTGCATCATTGTACATGTATAGTGGGTGCATTGCACTCTGCTGTAGTATGTTTGGAATGAGCGTTTTAGGGTTATCCTGTATTGTGTAATACATGAGTCATCAGTGATGTATTGTGTAGTGCTGGATACGCTAGGTACAATTAAGGAAGTTGATATACATGTACTGTACGTGGAGTGTGTAGGTATGTGTACTGGTGTACAGGGTAAGTTTACAGATGGTATCGTACGTGTACATGTACATGTACATCTAACGATTGCTTTCTACATGCAACTACCTGCTTTGCTACCTTATGTGGTGGTAGGAGAGTGCTTCTTGATTTGCACGATGGCTGATATATTGATGGGACCAGTGAACCCTAATTAGGCCTCAACAAATGATCACTGTGTGTGAGTTAGGTCTGGGCGAATTTATGCCCAAAAAAGGGTGCTATGCTTCTATGCCTGCAAGAAGTTCTATTATGCTCCAGTTACAAGACTATTATGCCCATGAATGATATTAAACTTCGGCACAAGCTATGTACATGTAGTGAGATCTTCAACTTGTATTACTTCCGCTGTTGCCTGCGCTGGAGATACAGTGAATTTGAATACCGTAAACTCTGATAAATAACCGCCCCCTTAATGGTAACCGCCCCTCTAGTATAACCGATCAATTTGCTGTAACAACATTTCACTCGCGTGTAATACCTACTATGTAAACATAACCGCCCATAATTAATGACGTAACGCTAATTAGCGTTTGCACGTGTGAAAGTCTAAACAGAGCAGCTAGAGACGAGTATTAATAGCGACGACAATCAGACCTGTGTAGAGGAAAAGAACCAAGAAGTCAGCGTTAGTCGAAATTTGCGTAGCGAGAAAGCCCTAGCTACCTATGGAGTTCGTTCAACTTGCCTGCCTAAAGGCTTCCTGCATCAAGGGACACCATATCTACATGGCTGATCTCAACGTAGGGGATATTTATGAGTGTTTGCTAGAGCACAAATGATGACGTGGTCATCGGACATGTGCCGGATGGTTTAGAAAAGCTTGCTACAACCACTAATGTTGTCGGGTGAAGTCCACAGGGTACAAGCAAAAGTTACGGATCCTCCGCGTCCAGCACAAGGAACCGTCTTTGAAGAAGAGGCGCGTGGAGCAAGACTATTAACTAGTTAGTGAGTATTATGTACTGCAAATTTGCCACGCTATTAACTGTAAAATAACCGATCAGTGATTATAACCGCCCATGTAAAAGTAACCGCCCATTGAGGCTACTAATTCTAATTATAACCGCCCCCGGTTATTTATCAGAGTTTACTTTAGTCTACGGAATCTGCTACATGTACATGCATGTACATGTAGTTCAAATTCTTTCCAGATACTTAATTGATAATGCGAAGTATCACTTCTGGAACACCTCAACTGCCCTCCAGGATTACAACTATTGAGGAAACATTGCTTATGCTCATATATATATATAGTAGTTCTATTATGCACTTAATGCTTTATGCTTGAAGATTCTATTATGCTCAAAATTACATGTATGCTGGCATAATCCGTCAACGCCTAGTGTGATTACAGTCCAGTCCATATGCTATTTCAGCCTGTATATATACCTGTACAGTACATTGTATACACACAATTAATAAGTGTACTTTTAAAGTGTAGGACTTTCAAGTATCTATAATTGATGATTATTAACAAGGTCGTGATGCTCAGTAAGAAGGGTCTGCACTCATGCAAAAATACTACAAACTGGGAGCCTACACAGTATCTTTGAGCCCGCCCCCCCCCCCTGCCTCAATTGGTACGTACACGTATATCAGGCGGCTGTGACTTACAATGTACATTGTAAATTTCATCACACTGCCAACACAACAGCAGCGTACGGGCAATGCAGTTAAAAACTATGTACAACTGTATGTACATACATGCACATTTACTTGGCATAATCATTGCCATGCCCACAGTACTGCAAACAGTTGCTTATGCGATCGCAGGTCCGCAGCCTTCAGAGTATAAATATTTCTACATTTGACTCTATTTATAATTAGATGTAACGTGATTAATTTGTGTTGTAGACTTTATTGCTGGCACCCAATCAAGAGAATCACTAATGTAAGGCGAAATGTCCAGTTTTGGACATCTGAGATCCAGCTAAATGTGCATGTCGTGATTCTGTTGGCCTGTGTCCAGTAGTCTAATTGTATCACACCTTCCAATGGTCTTATCTTTCCAATGGTCTTATTATAGCACACTTTCACCAAAATATTCTGAACTCTAAGTACGCATAGCAACGAGAAAATAATAGTTATTTAATTTCCAGTTATGGGCTCCTGGCTGCACATAGCTTGCCATTGAAATTCGGTACCTAAAAGCGATTAGATTCAAGGCCTAGGCCGATAAAAAGGATGCCTAAGCTAGCTACTATATATCTGCACAGCTAATTATTTTGTAAACAGCTATGGGCGGGGTCGGAAAGTAGTTATTAACTAGTTGTTGCTAACGTTGTCATGTGCGGATCACGTGTTGGGCCGAGACTCTCGGCTCACGTGAGGACATTTTGGTGAAACTGTCATTGAGTCCACAGATGATGACCCTGTTGACGGCCATGTGATCAAACTTGTGTGATGTTACGTGCATGCACATTTATACGTCACAATTAAGTAAACAGGCCACTGACGTGATGGAACTGTAGAACTAGTGACCTTTGCACCCCACTATGCTCCATTACACTGCTAATTCAGTGGATATGCGTATTATCATAGCAGAGTTCGTCATACATGTATGTCATATCCTGTTTTCGTCAGCAGTAGATACAACTAAAATGTAGCATACATGTACGTACACTTATGCACGTGTACGTGTACAATGTACGTATGTGTACATGTAGATATGCTGATATTGTTTCCTGCATTAATAATATGAACCCTACATGTATTTCCGCTATGATGTAATTGGGAGGAATAGTAGGCACTAAATGGAGAAAAAGATGCATATTTTCTCCTTTTAGTGCCTACTTTCCCCTTGTATTACATGTACAGCATAGCGGAAAAGGGTCCATTCCAGGTATTTTGGCTACATGTACATGCACATGTACCTACTTTGAGGACCCACTCACAAAAGCAGGGGTTCATACGGGGGGGGGAAGACCTGGCATATCCCCCCCCCAAGGACTTTCACAACCAAATTACTCCAGAATGTTCTGTGCATGTGCTACTTACTTTAGAATGGCTATAAGTACCTGTACTTCCAGAATGCCTCAGAATCAATCTCAGAGCATCCATTTGTCAAAAATTTTCTGGGGGGAGGGCATGCCCCCAGGCCCCCTAGTGGGCGCGTGCTAAAGCACACCCTCCACATCAACACAAAACTTTGGAGTTCCCCCCCCCCCCCCAACTCAAAATCCTGTATGAACCCCTGAAAAGTATACTACTTTGCTGACCAATGTAACCATGCATGTCTGTGAGCTGGTGAGCAAAAGTTGTGGGTTCTGACACTTTTACATGTAGTTGGCCAAATAACTCCATGTTCTTTACAGACCCAGACGATCTAGACAGTCCGGAACCGGGCCAGGGCTCTGGTACCCAAAGGCGACCGGGAGTGGGCATCATCAGGAGAAAGAGGGTTTCTAAGGTACATATTTTTGTATATAGAGATTTTCATATAGCTGTGTGTACATGTGTATTGTACATGTACACATTTATGTGCATGTATCCTATCAAGTGCAGCCAGAACGATCCATCACATTTTGTCCATCACATTGTACCGAATATGTACTTACGGTATTTTTACGAGAGACAAATATTACTGTATTCGCAATTGAATGTACATGTACATGTACAACCGTGAAATTTAATTCTCGTTAATTTCCCTCTCCCCTCTCCTCCCCTCCCCTCCCCTCCCCTCCCACCAGACGAGGCGTAGCGCCGTCCGGCAGTATCGACTGAACAGCAGCGATCAGGAAGTGCTGGTGGCGTCCCTACCGGCAGGAGTCTTGCTGGAAGGGAACGGTGAGAGAATGTGGTACAGTAAGTTGGGAGTTATGTCAGTATACAGGATGTGTGTAATGGAAGGATATCGGATAGGAGACTACTTATAATTTGAAGTGTGCATAGTAAATTAACCTTTTTCAAGTGATATATAACACTGAAAATGCTTATGGGTTCTGTATCCAATTAGGCTCATTTAATTAGCAGTTTTCCTAAATTGGCAAATAGGCCCTGCTAGCTACTGTACATACATGTACATGTATACATGTAGCAGCTTCCAATGAGGCTAGTTGAACAGCCAGCCATACATGTACATGTACATTGTAATGAGACGCTATGGGCAGGGACAAGTATTTGGTTTTGATCTGATTGGGCCTACATGTACAATGTACATGTACATGTATTAGCAGATTACTGCATGTATGTGTGTCCTGGGAATGAGGCTGTATATGTGTCCTGGGAACGAGGCTGTACATGTATGTGTGTCCTGGGAATGAGGCTGTACATGTATGTGTGTCCTGGGAATGAGGCTGTATATGTGTCCTGGGAGCGAGGCTGTACATGTATGTGTGTCCTGGGAATGAGGCTGTACATGTATGTGTGTCCTGGGAACGAGGCTGTACATGTATGTGTGTCCTGGGAATGAGGCTGTACATGTATGTGTGTCCTGGGAATGAGGCTGTATATGTGTCCTGGGAACGAGGCTGTACATGTACAGTACCACCTGGACATCCATCAAAAGTTGCCTGTAATCCCCAGACACAGTCCAGAATGTGCTGTAACCTCCCAGACAAGCACTAAGTTTGTACATAATTCCCCCAGATAAGCACTAAATAAGCACTAAATAATCCCCCCAGGCAAGCACTAAATAATCCCCCCAGGCAAGCACTAAATAATCCCCCCAGGCAAGCACTAAATAATCCCCCCAGGCAAGCACTAAATAATCCCCCCCAGACAAGTACTAAATAATCTCCCCAGACATTCACTGGGGGGGAGGGGAGGTCTGGATTTTTAATAGAATAACACAATGTTCGGCCAAACCAGAAGGGGGGGTGGACACAAGTCCATGCACATGTAGGAACAGGATGGTATACATGTTACTAGCTGATTTATACATCCTCAAATTATTGCTATCCTGGATTCTGGTTCTCTTAGCTGTGGTTGCTCTTGGCTTATGTAGGATTTGTTGTCGTCCAATCAGGTACGGAGTCGCGGTCTCCCCCAACCAGTCCGTCTGGACAATCCAGTTCAACCGACAAAGTTCACCTGAGCAGAAGTGGCCGGCCCTCTTCGGCAGGTGCAGTTACAACTAGTGCGTCTGCACGAAAGCCTCCGCTGTTGACACCGATCGGCGAGGGCTCTCGGCCCAAGAGCTGGAACCCTGATCATAAAGTGAGTCGTGTGTGTTTGTGTGTGTGTGTGTGTGTGTTTGTGTGTCAGTGTCTGTGTTTGTGTGTGTTTGTGTGTGTGGTGTTTGTGTCTGTGTGTGTGTGTATGTGTGTGCTTGTGTGTGTTTGTGTGGGTGTCTGTGTGTCTGTATCTGTGTTTGTGTGTGTATGTACCTGTACATATACACTGTACATGTATGTGCTGCAAGCAGCTTTTTTTACTTCACTTGCTTCAACTGTTAGCTTGCTTCGCTCACTACAGCTGCTTCAACTGCTATGGACCTGTTAGCTTGCTTTGCTCACTTCAGTTGTTCCGCATGTGTCTTCCCTTGACTTTGTCCTACTCTGCAGACTGCTTTACTCACTTGGCTCACTTCACCTGCTCCAGGCAAGACTTTGACCCGTACATGTACTCCCTAGAACACTCAGACAGATGCTTCCAAGAGTTTATAAGGACCTCACTCGTACAAGTAAGTCAAGGTCAGGACAGGGCCTGGCAAATTACCATTCACTACACGATGTCACAGCTCTCTCGCGCAACCGCAGTTTCTTTATTAGACGACTTTACATCCGTGACACATCCACAGACGGAAAAAAGATTTTTACTCATTGTATCCATGTGATTCAGAAGCTACTGCAAACCTGGTGTGTTATGATCCTTTGATTGATTCCTGTGCCATATGCGGTGTGCTTCTTGCATCGCAGGGCCCGGACCCTCTGTTGAACACTTCGCCTCTGGAGGCAGCCGCCCAGGGAGGAGAGCGACGCTTCACCCGAGGGATACGGGCACACACCGTGAATCTGCTACCGGACGTTCCTCCCGAGTTAAAGCTGATCGAGAAACATAATATTGTGTCTGTATCTGGTGAGTACGTGTGTGTGTGTGTATGTGTGTGTGTGTGTAGGGGGGGGTGCTGAGAAATCAGTATTGTTTTAGTATGGTTTCACATAATTTAGTTTTAGTTTTAGTCTATTTTGAGCGTGTAGTTTAAAAAAATAGATTTTGGTTGGCTAACCAAATTTTCTAAACTATTACTAAATTACTTTTAGTTTCAGTTAACTAACTAAATGTGCTCATTTTGGAGCCAAAAGTATTAGTTTTTGTATTAGTTTTTTTGTATGATTAAATTTCAGTTTCAGTATGTTAATTGAACCCCTTTTTGGTTCTACCAAATCTGTTTTAGGTATTAGTTTTAATTAATTAAAACAACACTATGAGAAATCAGTGCTTGTTAATGGTTTTAGCCATGTGTACCCCTCACAGGTGCTGCTGACAAGGATGGCCGACCGGTGATTGTATTCTCCGCCTGTCGTCTACCTCCAAGCTATCAAATCAACCACCAGAGACTGTTTGAGTGAGTGTGTACATACGCATTACTGTAGTTATATTCTTCATCAGCCAGCTCTCTTTTAGGATAGTGCCATGCCTTCTCTCTAAGTTGTAAGGTGGCCTACCTGATCTGAAGTACATGTACATGTGCATGTACGTACAGTTGTATGCCAGCCTCCTTCGGAAAGTCATATGCGTGTACATGTATAGGCGTTTGAAAATAATATCAAAAGCAGTTTTATCTATTTGTTGGTAGAAATTGCAAAGCTGAAACGGCCACTTGCAGGAGAGATTTGGACTTTTGAAACCTGGGATACGCTGACATGCACAGCAATATTTTTGGAAGTGTATTTGCTACTCTTCCTCTGTTTAGTGCAGTCTACATGTACATGTACTGGTAGCGTCCATGTTTTCATGCAGGGATTCATACAGGATTTTGAGTTTGAGGGGGGAAACTCCAAAGTTTGGCGTTGATGTGGAGGGCGTGCTTTAGCACCCCCCCCCCCCCAGAAATTTTTTGAAAAACTAGAGATTGGTACTTACATGCTATAGCCATTCTAAAGTAAGTAGCACATGCACAGAACATTCTGGAGTAATGTTGAAATTTGGTTGTGAAAATTCTTGGGGGGGGAAATAGCTTTAGGGGGGGATATCCCAGGTCTCCCCCCCCCCCTTCTGTATGAATCCCTGTCATGTACATGTAATTACGTCACAAAATATACCAGGCTCTCCCGTTCCGTTTGAGTCAGGAGAGCCAGGGAACGAGGCTATTAAATTTACCACTGCAATCCATTTCTCTGCCTGTGCAGGTACCTGAAGCTCACTCTCAATCGCTACGTTGAGCAGGACTATACCTTGCTATACTTCCACTTTGGCTTCAGCAGTTCCAATAAACCCAGTTTTAGTTGGCTCCGACAGGTCTACAAGGAACTCGATCGGAAGTGAGCGCGTGTGTGTGTGAGTCTGTGTGTGTGTGTGCGTGTTTGTGAGCCTGTGTGTGTGTGTGTGTGTGTGTGTTATGTGTGTGTACATGTATGTGTGTGTGTATATGTGTGAGCCTGTGTGTGTGTGTGTGTGTGTGTGTGTATGTAAGCCTTCGTGTGTGTACAGTGTATGTACATGTATGTGTTATCCTGTGTGTGTGTATGCATGTGGTGGGGGGGGGGGGGGGGGACACGCTCTCTATTAATTGGTACTTGTCTCTGAATTAAAACCTAGGTATGGTATAGTTGGTTACTTTCTCAATTTTGGTGTAGTCAGCTAGCGCATGCCCCAGGGTCATATAGCGCTCACTCAAAATTTTGCAGTTCACCTAGTAGAAATTTGAACCATGCAATTATGCTCCATTAATTGTCTACTCCAAGATATAATTACATGTACATAATGACAGTACGACCGATCTCTCTACAGATACAAGAAGAACTTAAAGAAGCTGTACGTGGTCCATCCGACAAACTTCATCCGAGTCATGATGGTCCTCTTCAAGCCGTTCATTAGGTGAGCTGAGGGCATGCCTTCCCAGAGATGTTGAATACTCTGGGGCTGGTACACTTTTGTACTAAAGACTTGATTAAGTGGGAATGATCATACATGTAGATGTATGTATTCCTCAGCTACAAATTTGGTCGGAAGTTGGCCTACATTAATCGTTTGGAAGAGCTGGAGCCGGCACTCTACCTCGACCAGATTGATATCCCAGCTGAAGTTCAGGAGTAAGCGTGTGTGTGTGTGTGTGTGTGTGTGTGTGTGAGAGAGAGAGAGAGTGTGTGTGTGTATGTATGAGTGTAGTGCGTGTGTATCAGTAGACTGTAGAGAGAAAATCCAACCAATCTCAAATTTTTGCTGCTTTGATATTGTGATATAATTCGTTTGGCCTCTGCTCGACCTCCTTCCTCAGATATGATGCAACCCTACGTGCGTCAGTACGGCGCGTGGTCAAGACTGATTCCAAGTCCGTGTTCCATACGACCTTGCCCACCGACATTGGAAGTCTGGCCACCGACACCCGTCAGTTTGGAGTCAGCCTAGAAAGGTACGTTCATCATGCACAGTCCCACGCCACTACCAATCCACCTTCGATCACTATACTACAAGTACACGTGCAGAAATGCTTCAGTAGCGTAACTACAACTGATTTTCTTTTTGTTGGAAAACTGTAACACATCTGTACAGCTGAACTTTTTTTGTTTTGTGATGTCACAGTGGGTGTGACTGTTGGCGCGTGCGGCGCAGCTGAGCTGGCTGCATAGTTGATTGCCAATCTCCACTTGTATTATGCAAGCACTAAACATGTCACTACACATGGGGGAGCTGTAGCTTGCCTATCTGAATATTTGTAGCAAATTTCGAACAGTTATTGCAGCAAATTTCGAACAGTTATTGCGACACACTTTGTTTGATCGTCGCATGCGTCAATCGCGCTGACTGCACTGTCTACCAGCACTTCAATCTTCACTTGCATGCAAAACGCTACGTGACTGGGAGCTGTAGCCAGCCAACTGTTGGAGAAAATATGCTGTAGATTTACTCAGATCTCTGACTCTCCATGCGCCACAAGTCGAAATTGGCAGCCATGTCTCTAGCCAGAGGTACCATTTTCCCGGAAATATCATACAACGGAGTCGTGATATAATTTACATACAGTGATGAAGGATGGTAAATTGCACTATAATTGCACACGTTATACATGTAATTGCTAGTAGCTACAGTATTATTACCCATACTGACTAGAAGTTATAACTTGTGTGCTTTGAATAATTGTGCTCTTCTCTTCCCGTAGCCTGAGGCAGCGAACTGGGGACATGATCCCCGTCGTGCTGAGATCGAGCACTGGCTTCCTAGAAGAAAATGGTGGGTAGAGTTACAGTAGCACTGATTGTAACGCCATGCATACACATGTACATGTACATCCTGCATGGCCTCGTCCCCAGGCTCTCCACTTGAGAAATTGAAAAATGAGGGTGAGCCAGGTATCTTTTCTCGCGTGTTTCAACTTGCTTAATTACATTACGTGTCAAACATCAGTTTTCAATATACATGTATTGTTAAACTGGACTGCAGTAGTTCTCAATACCAAGTTCCCCCGAAAAGTTACCTAAGGCATGTGTGAATTACGTGTTTGTACAAACACCACCTCAAAAGTAAAAATCGTCCTCAATAACACTATATGTACATGTACATGTATGTACGTACATTTTACATATCTTGCTTTGCTTGTCAAAATTGCCCAGTTGTTATTCTTTCCATGGTGCGAAAAAATGCCGCAGAATGGAGCCTGCATGGTCAACAGACTGGTACATGTGGCATTCAGTTATAGTTGTACTGTGTTCCCTCGTACCCAGGCCTAGCCTCATTCCCAGGCCTCATTCCTAGGCCTAGCCTCATTCCCAGGCCTGGGTAGCCTCGTTCTAGCAAGTTATTAGGAGAAATATGTGTACCTAGGCCCGTTATGCCTCCACGGCTTTTCAGAAACGTTTCCGGAAACAATCCCGTGCCTATGTCCTAACCATACCCCAAGCCTATCCCATTTATTCAGAGCTGGGAAATTGTACGTTCCCAGGCCTGGATAGCCTCGTTCCTGGGCCTGGGTGGACCTAGTTCCCGGGCCTGGGTGGACCTAGTTCCCAGGCTCCACTCCCCCAGCTTAAATTTCTAGTGAGTGTTTTTCTACGCGTTGCGAGAAAGCTGGGTGTGCAGGCCTGGGAACATACAATTTCCCAGCTCTGAATAGATGGGATAGGTTTTGGGGTATTGTTAGGGCATAGGCACGGGATGGTTTCCGGAAACGTTTCTGAAATGCCGTGGAGGCGTAACGGGCCTAGGTACACATATTTCTCCTAATCACTTGCTAGAACGAGGCTACATGTACATGTACATGTTCCCAGGACTACACCCCAGATTTTGTCACTTTTTTCTTGCTATAATGACAAAAGCTGGGGGCACGAGGAATGCTGCACTGATCAAGGTACATTGTAGTTCCTTATTGCTGCTCGTTCAACTTCGGAGTACGTGTCTTTGAAGTTGTAGTTTTAGCATGTGTTTTGCTCTGCTATCTCCACAGGTCTGGATGTTCTTGGGATCTTCAGAAGAACACCGAGCAACACAATGGTGCACGCCATTAAGAAGAAGTTTGACAGTGGTACGTGGCTAGGCATGCGGTGTGTAGTGTCTGCACTAGGCATCTAAACTTGCTGAGTGTAGAGTAGTGCGAGTGCTTGCTGCTCAGCTAAAGCCTCGTCAGTGCTGTACATGTAGGAGCGGACATTGTGTACGGAGAGAAATACATGTACATGTACATGTACATGTGTAGCATGGGCCGTTTGTCTGAAGGATTACTTCACATTCACCTCACTCACTCACTAGTGTATACATACATGTATTACATGTATTACATGTATGTCAATCATCAGAATTGGAAGGAAAAAAACGTTAGAGAGGAAAGAAATTCAGAAAGAAATTCGGAGCCCAGCTGAGGATTGAACCCAGGACCCTTCTAATCCCTAGTCAGATGCTCTTACCCACCCACCGAGCTACTGGAGCTCCTGAGCAGAGGAGCAGTTACTAATTGGCAAGCTTTGTATAGCTACTAAAGCCGCTAGTACACTTGCCAGTAGGACCTAGCTGATTTACTCTCTCATGATGTTAGCCATCACCCCTTAAACATGCTACACCCAAACTTAGTATGTGCGATAGCTGTGCACAGTCACACACACACACACACACACACACACACAGTTTAAACGGTGCAATTGAAAGACTCTTGACCACTGATACGACCCAGTCTCTATGACGATTGGCCAGTCACACACACACATACATGTACACACACACACACATACACACACACTCCACAGGAGAGCTGGTAGACTTTGCAGAATACGGCGATCCCCATCTGGCCGCTGTGGTGATGAAACTCTTCCTGAGAGAGCTGCCTCAGCCTGTCATGACACTAGAGGCCTACCAGAGCATCTTAGAGCTCAGAGGTACGAGTGGCAATGCCGAGAGCTGGCTAATACAAAATAGTAAAGTAAAAGTCTCAAGGGCAGTTTGTACTCCAATTAAGGAGCACTCTTGTTCCCCAACACCTTCCTTTTGGCTACACATGAAAAAAACAGGGAGCTAGAATGAAGTCGACTATACATGTATGTGATCGGATATGTGGCAGTCCCGAATAGAAAACGAACATTATTCCGTCGCGTATTTCGATCGCACCCGCGCGTTCACTACGCTATATCTCAGAACTTCCGTTAAGGGCGGGACTCATACATGTACGTGCTGCGTAGAAGCCTCACATATTGACGCTACTACGTAGCGCGTATGAGCCCCGCCCTTAACGGAAGTTCAGAGATACGGCGCTTTGAACACGCGTATGCGATCGAAATACGCGATGGAATAATGTTCGTTTTCTACCCGGGACTGCCACATATGAGAAAAAGGATCTTGACTCGCTTTTTTACAATTTTTACAATTTTTGACATTTTTCAAACAGTCATATCTCAACAATCAGTAGAAAAAATGGAATTATTCTTGGTACGGTACAAGTACTAGCCTTCGACTAATAGCAACCCACGCTAGAAGTCTGCACCTCATTCCATTCCTGAGATACGTGCCTTGTTAGCACAGCCATTTAGGAAAATTCCCGCATGGCACGAACTCTGCCCCATATCTTCCGTTGTGGTATGGCTGAAAGGCTTCATTCCGGGTCAATAGTGCAGCAATGCCACCTGTAAAAACAAACACAAAACAACCCACATTTCATTTACATGTAGTTGGTGTGTAGCGGTGCCAAGATATAGCCTCGTTCCCAGGCCCCCGCTTTATTCGGTTGCACGAAGGTAAAAGCGCTTTACCTTCATGCAACCGAATGTAGCAGGGGCCTGGGAACGAGGCTAGCCAAGATATGCGTCTTTGAAGTCTACGCATTCAAAATAGCGACTTTTCTCAGATCTGGTCACATATGATGAATACCTCCAGTTTGTACAGACTTTGGTGCTTAATTTTATGGGAGTGTCCCTGTAATTATTACAGCTGCGTACATATAATTATACACTGTAAGTGCAGTACAGTACTTGAATTGCAGTTTTTCGTCCTCCAATTCCGTAGGCAAACCCGAAGACTTTAAGGTGCATCGGTGCATAGACTTGGTCTCTGGTCTCCCGGAAACAAACTATCATGTCCTCAAGTACTTAATGACGTTTGTGTGCAAGGTGGGTGATTTCTACATGTAGGAGGCAAAAAAATTGTTCCCATAGCTAATTGTACAGTAGCGTAGCGGAGTCCGCTCCAAACGTAGCAAGCGTAATTCCACTCCGTTACGCTCCAACGGAGTCCGGAGCGGAGCTGGACTGAAGCCCGGGCTGCGTGGCGGGTGTACCATCGTGCCCTCTTCTTTAGCGAACACTGCAGCTGTTGCACTTTGTTGTTTGTTTTCTGCGCATTTGCATCTCTTGAACGTTCTTCACGGCCGCCTCCAAACCTTGCACCACCTCAGGGCTTTCTGACTCGTACGTCGACATTTCACTCTGCCAATAGCCGATGCTGAACGACATTGTTGTTTACTATTCCACCAAACAGGCGGTTGCGCAACATCTCGCTCAGAACATCAGTGCACAAGGGACAGGAAGGGTGGTATCGTTGTGGGAACGCTAACCCCACAGGCCATCTGGTGGGACTCTCCCAACACGCCATATGTGCTACAATTGTGGCACACATAAATGTATGTGTACATGTACAAGAAAGGTGTACCATAACCGTGGTATTACATATTCTGGGAATCCTTAGTTACAACATGTGGGGAGACAAAACCCTTCTCAGAATAACATGTATGCCCCAAACAAAGTGACCTCAATGCTACAAAACCAGCCAATGGAGGTCCTATAGATAGGAAGAGTGACGGTCAATGGGAAAGATGTCTCCAGGAGTTCATACAGGATTTTGAGGTTGGGGGGGGGGGGGGGGGATTCCAAAGTTTGGCGTTGACACAGGGCGTGCTTTAGCACGCCCCTACTAGGGGGGTCTGGGGGCGAAACGTTTTGAAAAATAGATGCTCTGAGATTGATTCTGAGGCATTCTGGATGTACTTATAGACGTATTTCGCTTTAATTTAGTTACTTAATTAGTTACTGCTGTTGCTATTATGTAGTATTACTGTTGAAATTTGGTTGTGAAAATTCTTGAGGGGGGGGGGGGGGGAATAGCTTAGGGGGGGGGGATATCCCAGTAGTGAACCCCTGGTCTCTATGGAACTGCATACAGGAGTGGCAGTGGCAGTGATGTTGGGGGAGACGTGCAATTAGTTAAGGCCAAATGCCTTCTTAAAGCAGACGCCGACCCCGATTGAAGACGTATGCAGGAGCACCCTTACTAGTGTTGGGGTGAGTACAGGTGGTTGTTGTGGCTCCCGTTGGTTGGCTGGTCTGGTCCGGTGTCGGCAGCGGCAAAGTTGTTGGATGGTTCGAGAGTTTGTAAACATTTTATCAGAAGTTGCGGAACCTGAAAGAACACATGTCTTGCTCATTCACCTTTCCAAAACACCTCCACAGGTGGGCTTGTGTCGATTATGCTATTCTAGAATTCTTCAGTTCACTTGCTATTATTCACCTGACATACTTGCTATTATGCTTAACATTATGCTCGAACACTAATCTGCTTAAACACCGATGTAGTCTGGCTACGCGCTTATGTGCCAGTTATTACCTCTTAGGAGCCCTCAGTAGCATGTTGGGATTGGATTCGCTAGAATCGCTACAACTCACTGAAGTACCAGCACCTGGCTCAGACTCTTGCTCTGGCTAAGTCCATCCGACTGACTCCGCCATCTTGATGCTACACGTGGCTGCAGGACATTTGCACATGCGCACAACGTACGCATCCGGCATCGGTTGCTATTATGTCCTCAAATGCTTCCTTTCTGCAATCATTCCTGTATTATGCCGAGCATAATCGACGCAAGCCTATCCACAGGCTAGGGAGGTCAAGTCGAATGTGGAAGCTTCTGCTGAGCCTGCCGTCGCTGAGATCAACACAAACGAACCAATCGTTGGTAAAACGTCTCCCTGCCAGACTCGCCCAAGTCGAACTCCTCCCCCCCCCCCCCCAGAAAGGGTGAAGCCTTCTCTTTAACTCTTTAAATGCCATGGGTACATTTATATGCCCATATAAAATAGAGAAAAGCATGTACTTTATATTAACGCCACTGTACAGTGCGAGAAAAGCTGGGGAGTGGAGCCTGGAAACGAGGCTAGTTGTATGCTGCAGTTGTAGAGTGTGAGCCATGAAGTAGTGTGGTCTCTTTTGAAGTAATTAACAATTACTGCAGGGGATATCCCCTCCTGTATGAAGCCTTATTACATGCTCCCCTGCTGACGTTGCCCACTTGACACGCTTCTGTGTCCCATATATGGCAAGTGTAAATATTCCCAAATGGCGTTGTGATTCACAAGCCATCGTCACAGGTCATAGGGTTTCTGAATCAGTTGTTTATTCCCCTGTAAAATGAGTGTGATTACAAAGCATGTGACGTAGGACGTAGGTTGTATCTCCCGGGGGGGGGAGGGATGAGACGTGGAGAGGGGGGAACTGAAAGATTTTGATAGGAAGTGTTGGGTCGTTACGTACTTTGACCCTTCGATCCCACGTGTGCAGGTGACGGAACACCAGGAGGTGAACAAGATGACCCCCATGAACCTGGCGATCGTGTTCGGTCCCAACCTCATCTGGTCCTCGGACGAGGCGGCCAGCCTCACCTCCCTGGGGGAAATCAACACGTTTACTCTACTCCTCATTAAACACGCCAGTGAAATTTTTATCAAATGACCGCTTTTTGTTTCGTGATCTGTTGTCGTGTAAGTTACCGACCCAAACTCTTGTTACAGTCGCTGCCAATTGTGTTGTTTCTCATTATCGCATCTCTGTTTTTCATCGCAGGAATTTATCATCAATGTATAGATGTGATTTTTTTTAATTTGCTATCTATTCTGAAAGTATATTATGTTTCAAATTATATAGTTGTGGTGTTTGGTCGTTATTTTAATTACCAACAGTTGTTTATTACAGATCGCAGACTGGTGTCTTATTGCTTTGGGTGGCTCATGTGGTCAGCTGTTGTATACCCAGTGTGCTTGCATTATATAGAAGCTGGCTTTGTGCATTAGTAGACTGTGAGCTAATAGTGGCGTGGCTGGATACATGCTTAATTAACTGTGTGGTTAAAATGGTTCCCAGCAGAGAACTGCGTCTCTAATAATTGTGAGGCAGTTATTATGGAAGATAGCACTTTACATGCATTTTAATAAGGCTAACGCACTTTACTATTTTAGGTGATTTGTTTAACCGTTCCAGATGACAGTCATTATGATAGTCTCATTCCCAGGCTCTTGCGTGGATAGAGCCTGGGAATGAGACTATACCATTATACATGTTATAATTCCATGAACATAATGTAATAATTATTAATGAAACAGAAACTGCCTTTTCAGCAATTATGGAGTTAGAGTTTGAACTTAGCCCAGTGTAAATGTGCTTAACATAACAGTAATCACTGATGAGGTTTTGTCATCGAATGTTATGATTATTAATAAAACTACAGAAAAGGACGCGAGTTATTCATATTTGAATTGTATACTGAAAATGAGTGAGCGGTAAAAACAGGATGTTCGTTTCTTAGTCATGTTCTTGGGGAGCAAAGAATGAAAGCCTTGGGATAACGTTGCCTTGTTGACTAAGCACAAAAAACCATGGAGACTCGTAGTCTATAATTATAATTATTCTAGGTACATGCATGGACTCACAGCTGTGATGGCTCTTTGTCTCGCGTGCCAGCGTGCACGTGAGACAATCTGTAATCTATGTTCAACTGAGTTCTGCTGTAACGTGGCTGCATGTGTGTGCAGTAGATCTAAAGGATACTCGGAGTAAAAGACAATGACATCTCAACAAAGGCCATTTTCAGTGCCCCTGCTAATAATGCATTTTAACCTCCAAAGAGAAGACAACCCCTACAATTAATATGGACAAAATGGCTCGTCCCAACGTGTTCGTTATTTAGAGGTTTGTCTGCACATCAAATACTTTATCATGGAGTTATGCATAATAAGCCACAGTGCAGAATTTAAAGGTTGCAACCATTATGGACTTTGTTACCATAATTATCCAATAGGCATGAGGTAAATACTTTTGATAGGGATTCTATTTGCCCACTATTACGAGGGTACTGCTGAGGAGTGGCTGTGCAGGCCGGGGCTCGGCAGAGGGTAAGACGTGGGCATGGGCATGGTCCGCTGGAGATGACGGAGCTACTGAATGCATGCATGCAGGAGCACATATGATGCTCTGGCTCCATTCCATATTTCAGGAGTCCGAGGCCAGTTCTAGGAGCTAGGCCGTGTGCCATGGTGGGTATTCCGTAACTGAATTACTACCTTTAACTTTCATAAGCAATAGACCCTTTACCATTATGATGTAATGGGGGGTAAAAGTGAGCACTAAATGGAGAAAATACATGAAAACACGTGTAAACAAGCATGTTCTTATGTTTTCAAACAAGAAAACTACATCAAAGCACGTGTTCTCATGTATTTTCTCCAATTAGTGCTCACTTTTACCCCCCATTACATCATAATGGTAAAGGGTCTATTGATGCTAATTAAGGTAAGTGCACAGCTCAATCTACATGTAATATGTCTCTACCAGTGTAAAATTATGTAACCAAACTGATAATACACTCTGTCCAAAACATAAAATATAGAACAGAAGGATAAACTCAATTGTATACTGAAAATGACAGTGAGACAATACACAATTACCATGAAGGAAGTCACTACAATGAATACTGTAAAAATAGGATGAATATCATATCTTTGAAACCTTAGTCATGATCTTGGGAGAAAAGTGGGTAGCTGTTGGCAGTTTTTTTTGGCCATTTTGCATAATGATGTACCTGATGGACTAAGCACAGAAAGTTTTTTGGGACTAGAACAGTTTTCTCAACAGAAGCAGACCACCGGCTATGGCTCCGACTGACACAACTCCAATGATTGCCGACACAGCTGTCAAGTCCATCTTCCACGATCCGTCGTCAAAGTGGTTGATAAAGGCTCTCCAGCCTCCCTTCTCGATGATCCACTGCCACAGCTGTCTCTGGAATTCCGCCTCCGTCCAGTTCACGATGTCTCTCACCCTCGACCTCATGTTATGCTCTGCGCAGAAAACGGCAGCCGAACCGGAGAACACTACAAATGCGAGAATTCTTCCCCAGTGGACCCCCTCGGCGAAGATTTCCCCAATGACGGTGTCGTACGTCTCCTGCAAGTTCTCGTCGTTGAGTTGTAGGCGATGAAGAATATCTTGAAATTGGTCCTGCCGCTCGTCTGCAAGCTGATTGGCTATCGTCTGCAGAGTGTGACGATGAGTTTCGTCTTCCGGCTCATCAAATTCCGACAGTTCATCAGCTAGATCATTAAAGTTGTGCTTCCTCAACTGGCTCAGGATGTAAATTCTAGCAAAATTTCTAATGTGCCTGTCATCAGCCATATCCTCACAGTCAGTCAGGGTGGAGCTTGTTCACGAGATGAAAAATGGTTCTTTGCAAGTGCAGATGTTGTATCCTTGCTGATATATGGTCTCACTTCGACTTCAAGCACAGTCACGTGTCTAGATTAAATGCGAATAGCTCAAGCTTGTCAAATTATGGAAGGTCAGAGTACTGTACAGTACCTTGCCGATATCAACTTACGGCTCTCTGAAACGTTTTTCGAATGTCTTCGCTTTTTCTATGAGTTTTAGCTCGCTCATTCTTTTAAAGAGTACCTTTTAGTCCTCCCCCGTTTTTAGGTTCTTTTTTCAGTTCCCCAACACAGTACATTCCCGGATCGATAACGATCCCAACGCCTTAATTACAAATGATGTAATGTGTTTACGACAGTTAAAGTTAGCCACGCCCCTATCGTCATTGCCCGACGAAGTGACGTAATTACAAAAGCGCAAATTGCAAAACAAGCACTCGAGCACTCGATCGAGTGAAGAAGGCCTTTCATCTGACATCTCTAGTTCATCATGGCGGGCGGAGAACAGAAGATGGTCTCCATGACAAGTAAAGCTCTAGACCTGAGCTTGGACACGCAAGCTTCCGACGAAAACGAGGAAAACACACACACTGCCCTTTTCGAGTACGTATTTCAGCGGGCCAGCAAAGACGGCGCTCTCACTGGAGAGCAGGCAAGGACCTTCCAAAGCGCGCAGCAACAGTCGTCCAGTCAAGGTGCCTCCCAGGCAGCCGTGGTGGGCCGGAGGCTGGCGGAACTGGGTGAGTTTTCATTTAGGTGGCATTAATTAGAAGTCAGGGCTCTCCTGCTGCGCCACCGTTTCCCATAGCTAGTTCCCTGCCCCGATGGTAAGTCCAGATTTAATAAAGGGAAGTTTTATAATTTTGAAGAAAAGTACCTCTAGCTACAGGTAATTCCCCTCTCCCCCCCTCATCCCCAATATTAATGGAAGGGGATCATTCCCATAGACTGTATGTATATTCACAAATGCAGCTTCAGTAGGTCAATGGTGAACGCCGTTCAAAAGGTGCACTCAGTGTCAAAGTGTGTTCAGAAGTGCTGCAAATCGCCACGGAGGGGGCAGGGCCTACATGTACATAAGGTTGTGACTATAGAGGGCCCCCCTTATTAAGGATCACTGTCAGTGTTTACTGTATGATCTCTCCATCAGAAATGCATACATGTATGTAACTAGGACAAGATTGATATTTCACTGTACATGTACTCAGTAACAGTTCAATCCAAGCTAACCACTTGTGCCTCAAAATAGGGATGTTAAGAATTTTATAGGAGAGCTTATAAGATGATTTAAAGGTTATAAGAAGTATGGTTATGTGGGGTTATACGTGGTTATGGTGGGTTATGTGGGGCTGTCAATTTTAAAAAAATATTGCCTTCCCTATTTTTGAGCTGGGTCTACGAGCTAAATACAGCTGTAAAACGGATCAACTTGGTTAGACTGTCTCCTTAGCAATGTCCACCCTTACACCATTCCGTCTAGGCAACATAAAACTAAGCTTGCTTGACGTACCTTGGCCTATTGAGCCTGCTAACTTCCAGTAGCTTCCACTGCGCTCGTGGCTATGCTGGCATAGCAACAGAATGACGTAACTTAGCGCATGTGATAATTGCAGACGAACACACACATACACACACAGACAAACGCGGGAACATAAAGCAATCTTAGCACCAGCCAAGTGTGTCACTGCGCCCAGCTGGTGAAAAGAGCATAGAGATGATTCTAGCTACGTACATGCATGCTGTGTATTATGTCTGTGGCCATTAGAAGAGTGTAAAAAGGTTGTGACCTCCAACTGAGTTTAACAGGGCTTGTACCATAGTGCGTGGGTGTATGAAAGGCCCCGCCACAGGGCACAAATCCTACGTACAGAAGCGGAACCTTTGAAGCCAGGGTACTTTCATGTACCCTAGGGTACATGAAGCTGTGAAATTAATTATCTACAAAACATTTTCAAAGCGCAATTAGTGGTGCACTATAAAAACTCTTGCACAAGCCATCTGTACCATGGGTTTCTACTGTACATGGGATTGTACCCTTCGTGCAGTTTTATGTATTCCCTTGGGCTTCGCCCTCGGGGAATACATAAAACTGCACTCAGCGTACAAACCCCATGTACAGTAGAAACCCATGGTACAAATATAACTTGCAGCAGGACTGCCCACTGGTATTAGGGGCTTTCAGTACACTTGGGGAATGTTTTTAGTGATGGAAGGGGAAACACCTTGTTCACAGCTAAAATCTGTCCCCCACACCCCCCCCCTACTATGAGGTGAAGTCCCTTAGCATGCAGGTGTACATTTTGTAGGGTTGATATGATTATCAACTGACATGGTGTGGGGGAGAATTCAAAGGCATGAATGAGCTCCAGGCTATTGATAGCCTGATGGTGTTGTAAGTATTTGGAACTGGGGCTATATTCACCTCTACAGTAGCCAGTTCAGCATTCTCCCAGTGGTTAATGCCATTCACGTTAAGCAACAATGGACCCTGCTGTATACAGTACTGTAACTGCATGTACATTTTCTGCTGATGTCATCAACACATGCTACATATGTACATGTACATTGTAATTTGTCAGCTTTTTTAAATTTGGTCAACATTTTAAAATTGCCACTGAAAATGGCACTGATTGCAATAGCTTGCATTAGTGGAATATGTCTATTTTCCATAGAGAATGTACTAGGGAGGGGAACTTGCCCCCCCCCCCCCACACACACACACGTTCAACGGGTCACATATGCAGTGTCGTACATACATGTACTTGTACTAGCCTCGTTCCCAGACTCTTGCAGGGGAAGAGAGTGTTGTAAGTTCTACTCCATCCCCCCCCCCTACACACACACACACACACACACACTCACACACAAAAGCCTGGGAATGAGGCTATGTAATACAGTGTACATGTACATGTAGATGCAGCATCCTTCCCAGGCTTATTCCACAGCTAGTTTTCCCATCTTGTAAAAAAGTATTCTTTTACAGCATGTGAAAAACAACAACAGGTGGCCATACAGTATTCATCAGGAGCTCTAATTAGATTATTCAATTAATGCATGACATGTACATGTAGTCACCAGGTATTGGACATTTCTCGTCTTATTGTGTTGTGTGCATGACATGCATGTGAACAAGAGACTTAAAGCAACTCAGTGCTTCATTTAAGGGGCGGGGGGGGGAGGGGGGGTGAATGCCCCCCTTGGAAACTTTGTGCCCCCCCTCCCTTTGGGGATTTTTCCTAAATGAACCCCTGCAACCAGTGGGTCATGAACAGTGTTGAGGCCTGGACCATTGATGTTCCTGTATCCAGACAATGAAAATTCATCAGATTCGCAGCTACATGTAATGGTGGTTCCAGCCGTCAAGGTTGTCGTACATGTACATGTACGTGTGTTTCTCTGCAGGTGACGAGATCGACGCCCAGTACCATGATGAGATGGAGGAGATAGTACAGCTCACTGGGTCACCGGAATCAGCGTTTGCCATGTTCCATGACATCGTGCGGAACCTGTTTGAGTGGGACGAAAGTGGAGGAGGTATATTAAGTTTAAATTTATCCAAAATTGGTGTGTGTCACCATATACTGAAAAATAATAGCAGTCTCGTGGTTACCAAAAAATTCTTTTCACTGTGAAAAGAATTTTTTGGTAACCACAAGACTGCCATTATTTTCGGTATACCATTATACATAGTATTATACATGTATGGATGAGATTTTAAAGCAAACAGCGGTGTGTTAATGATGATTAGACAGTAATTACCGTATTTCCTTATATAAAGGCCCGGGCGTTTATTTCCTTCCCGCCACTTTTGACCCGGCGTTAAAACGAGGCCGGCGTTTAAACGGGGCCGGCGTTTATAAATGAGTGCTCACTCGTGCGTACAAAAATTAATGCTAGCTAAGACTTCCTAGCGACGAAACACTCCCAACAACTGTAGCAAGCATGAAGAATTGCTACTAGCTACTACAGCTACCCGTCTAGGCCTGAGCCTAGCGCTATTGTGACACTAAAACAGTAAGCTGGCTGGCGGTATGGGCACATGCACACACACAGACACAATGAACCAGACACAAACGGGAGAGTAGTTGCTTACCGTACTTTCCTGCATCAATTTTCAACGATATGTCAGTAAAACATGGCGAATAGTAACGGTCCACGTGCGCAAGGTGCCTACTGCTACCACCTGTGCCGGACCTACATCAGCAACCACTTGGCCTCCTCCTACGGTCTCCTCTCCTTCCTGGCCATGGTGAGTGGCTGGCTCTTCCAGTTCCTCATCAAAGCAAAGTTCTACGAGTGGCTGGCGAAGCAGGGAGGATGGGTGAGTGCACGCTGTGTGTCTGGTACAGTTGCTCACATGGTAAAGCATTGGCAGAGAGTAATGGTTTTTTACCATCATGATGTAATGGGGGGTAAAAGTGAGCAGTACATATGTAAACGGAGAAAATACAGGAAAACGTGTAAACAAGCGTGTTCGTATGGTTGTGGACGGGAAAACCACATCAAAGCACATGTTTGCTTGTATTTACATATGTAGTGCTCATTTTTACCCCCCATTACATCATAATGTTAAAGCATCCATGATCCATTGGCACATGGCAGACTGCTGCACTGTTTACTGGAGATATTGTTCCAGCGCTTAGTCTGTGGCGCATATAGATAGTAATAAAGGCATGTATTCATGAAATACCCTGTTTTCTGTTCCTCAGCCAGAATAAACATCGGTCGGATAGCGGCCCTCCTGGCCTACTGCTACCACCTGTGCCGGACCTACATCAGCAACCACTTGGCCTCCTCCTACGGTCTCCTCTCCTTCCTGGCCATGGTGAGTGGCTGGCTCTTCCAGTTCCTCATCAAAGCAAAGTTCTACGAGTGGCTGGCGAAGCAGGGAGGATGGGTGAGTGCACGGGGCTGGGTATTTGCCGGGGGGAGGGGGGGGTGGATGGTGGATTGTGTCAGTGGGGAGGATGGAAACATTTGTGGCTGCTGAAGCCTACAATACATAGCCACTAACTATGAGTGAATGTTGTACAGCCTTTGAGTATTGTTATCACGATCATCACGGTAATTTAATATCATTGAAATTTGTATATGATGATGTCACATGTAAACACACAAGTAATCTTAGTTCTTATATATAAAATATTGCTACACTTTATTCACACAAACATTTAGGAATTACCTGTGTACGTCAAGCTCGTGAAACTGCGTAGGGGAAAGTTGGCAATGACCGTGATATTAATGCCTTCACGATATTTTGATAATTAGGAATGGTTGCGATATTGATTATCATGACCTTCAAGTATCACGATATGGTGATATTACTGAAATATTGCCCATTTCTAAGTACATGTACATGTACATGTACCCCCAGCTTTACACACATTCAATACATAGCCACTAACTATGAGTGACTGTTGTACAGCCTTTGAGTAGCACTCGTTCCCAGGCTCCACTCACCAGCTTTAATTGCATGGTGTAGAAAAGTGGCGTACGATGAAATCTGGGGAGTGGAGCCAGTGGAGCCTGCATGGGAATGAGGCTGGGGAGTGGAGCCTGCATGGGAATGAGGCTGGGGAGTGGAGCCTGCTTGGGAACGAGGCTGGGGAGTGGAGCCTGCATGGGAATGAGGCTGGGGAGTGAAGCCTGCTTGGGAATGAGGCTGGGGAGTGAAGCCTGCATGGGAATGAGGCTGGGGAGTGGAGCTTGTTTGGGAATGAGGATGGAGAGTGGAGCCTGCTTGGGAATGAGGCTGGGGAGTGGAGCCTGCTTGGGAACGAGGATGGGGAGTGGAGCCTGCTTGGGAATGAGGCTGGGGAGTGGAGCCTGCATGGGAATGAGGCTGGGGAGTGGAGCCTGCATGGGAATGAGGCTGGGGAGTGGAGCCTGCTTGGGAACGAGGCTGGGGAGTGGAGCCTGCATGGGAATGAGGCTGGGGAGTGAAGCCTGCTTGGGAATGAGGCTGGGGAGTGAAGCCTGCATGGGAATGAGGCTGGGGAGTGGAGCCTGCTTGGGAACGAGGATGGGGAGTGGAGCCTGCTTGGGAATGAGGCTGGGGAGTGGAGCCTGCTTGGGAACGAGGATGGGGAGTGGAGCCTGCTTGGGAATGAGGCTGGGGAGTGGAGCCTGCTTGGGAACGAGGATGGGGAGTGGAGCCTGCTTGGGAACGAGGCTGGGGAGTGGAGCCTGCTTGGGAACGAGGATGGGGAGTGGAGCCTGCTTGGGAACGAGGCTGGGGAGTGGAGCCTGCTTGGGAACGAGGATGGGGAGTGGAGCCTGCTTGGGAACGAAGATGGGGAGTGGAGCCTGCTTGGGAACGAGGATGGGGAGTGGAGCCTACTTGGGAACGAGGCTGGGGAGTGGAGCCTGCTTGGGAACGAGGATGGGGAGTGGAGCCTGCTTGGGAAAGAGGATGGGGAGTGGAGCCTGCTTGGGAACAGTATAGAGGTTGCACTGTAATGCTGTCATGTTGTTATTGTTGTTGTTGTTGTAGTCATGTTGTTGTTGTTATTTTAGAAGTTTTCCTCCATCTCTCTTTCTCTCTTGGGAACGAGGCTGGGGAGTGGAGCCAGTGGAGCCTGCATGGGGGAGTGAAGCCTGCTTGGGAATGAGGCTGGGGAGTGGAGCCTCTCCTCCTGTGGGCGTACAGCTACTGCATGGGGAGTGAAGCCTGCTTGGGAATGAGGCTGGGGAGTGGAGCCTGCTTGGGAACGAGGATGGTGGTTCTGTGCATCGTGTTTCTGTGGAGGTTTTTTTTTTGGTTGCTTGGGAACGAGGATGGGGAGTGGAGCCAGTGGAGCCTGCATGGGAATGAGGATGGGGAGTGGATGGGAACGAGGATGGGAAGTGGAGCCTACACCTCTATAATACAGCCACCGTCTATAATGCAGCCATAAAATATTAACCCAACAGTATAGAGGTTGCACTGTAATGCTGTCATTTTTATCCTATTATGCTTTGCACTCCATTATATTATATTATATTATTAAAAATTATTTTTCGCTCCTAAAGTTTGAATGTGAATGGAACCTTGAACACTTGGGGGGCGCAATGTCTTCAAGTGATGTGAAGTTGGGGGGGGGGGGGCGTTTGTGGTGGATATGGTGGTAGTTTTTAGAGGATACATGCACCAGTCCTGTATTATAGTAACAATGTGATGGGTATTTTGTACATGGGTATTATATTATTATTATCATAATATAGTTCGTTAATCTTGTGTGCACACGTGGTGCTTTGCACTCCATTATATTATATTATATTATTTAAAATTATTTTTCGCTCCTAAAGTTTGAATGTGAATGGAACCTTGAACACTTGGGGGGCGCAATGTCTTCAAGTGATGTGAAGTTGGGGGGGGGGGCATATGGGGTGGATATGTTGGTAGTTTTTAGAGGATACATACCTGTCTGAATAATAATATAGCAGTATACAAGACAGGGTATAGCTATACAGGTAAAATATTGTCTATAGCTATAATAGAGGCTTGAATTAACTCTTTTTTTTCCCCCAGCCAAGTTCTATAAGGTTTAATGACATGAGCTTTTTATATTAGGCATTAAATACAAAGTACATGCATAGTTTTCTCTATTTTCATATGCTCACATACATGCATGTGCCCATGGGGCGTTCAAGGACTTAGTGAAAAAGATGACAATTATATTATTATATTTGTTATTAAACAACTCAGGTGCAGTGCATGGCAGTGGAAATGAATTAAAGGTTTAAAAATAGCTTACCACAATCTTCCTTGGGCACATTTCAATTGAAATGTTCTATCAATGGCAACTCCTTTGGAGGACTGGTGTCAACACCACCACCACTAATTCTAGGTATGTTTCCAAATAATGCGGGTGATAGCCTTCATTTGCTCGGTCCTTGCCCACGCATAATTAAGTAAGTCAAATCATGTGAGAAAATATACCAGGCTCTCCAGCAATGCGCAGAGAGTCTGGGGACGAGGTTACCATGATAACAGGCAATTGGAATTCAGTTGGACACTATTCACAGCTGCAATATATACCGGTGAGTGTACTTTTCGGCCAATCTGCTTTCCGGTTTCATTGATAACTGAAAGGTGAAATTTAAATGTTAAGGTTCAGCTTTCGAGTTAGATAGAGCCCTCACCTGAAACCTGAAATTATATTCAGATTTCAGGTGAGGGAATTTCAGATTTCAGGTGAGGGCTCTAACTCGAAAGCTGAACGGGATTTCGGTAAGGGTCAGTGTATTTTTCGGCCAATCAGCTTTCAGTTTTCATTGATGACTGAAAGGTGAAATTTAAATGTTAAGGTTCAGCTTTCAGGTTAGAGCCCTCATCTGAAACCTGAAATTCCATTCAGCTTTTGAGTTAGAACCCTCACCTGAAATCTGAAATTCTATTCAGATTTCAGGTTTCAGGTGAGAAATTCAGATTTTATATTTAGGTGAGGGCTCTAACTCAAAAGCTGAAAACAGCATCTAAATTTCACTATTCAGTCATCAATGAAAGCAGAAAGCAGATTAACCGAAAAGTACACTATCATCGTCAGAGTTTTTGGAGTGCTGGGGGGGGGAGGGTAGATGGAAATACTGCATAATCAAACGAGTATAATTTCTACTTGAACGTGCATGATATTCCATTATACACAAGAACATTCTATCTATAAATTTAATTATCACCATCAAACTCAGCAAGCAGGTAGTCTATTATAAATGTACTGTTGCTGCATTTTCATTTCTAGGGGCCTAGCTACTTAAATTAAATTTGTGACTCGGTCTCAGGTGTGTTCAACTAATATTGTGACGCGGTCTCATACCAGAGTTCTCATGTAAGTATTCTGGGTATGAGATCAGGCACAAGCCTGCTTTATGTCTCCATCTTTCCTAGTACCTCCTCAACTGATTATGAACTAAAAACTTACATCAGTAATATCTTCCTAATCACACTTTTCAGACTATCTCCTTTGGGCAATTCTGGCGCATGAAGAAGGTTGGTCAGCCCCGCACCTCCTTCACCATTGACTGTGGCCAGCTGGACAGCTCCCATACTGTCACTCTCAGGATCCAGCAGGCGGGAGCAAGAATTATACCCCACTATGGCTTTTCTTCATGAGCCTTAAGTGCTTCCCCTTAGACCCCCCCCCCCTCCCCACCCCTCTCGCAGACCAAGTTATTCTTGACATTATGCTAGATATTTTACTGATAGAACAGACTGTAGCTATTTATGTTTACCAAGCTAGACTACTAGCTGTACTGTGGCTGCATATCCAGAGGTCTAGCTACTTGAATAATAAATTTATATTGTAATGCAGTCTCAGGTGTGTCTACTATTAATATTAAACACTACAGCTTACAGTTAGCTAATTCTAACTTACTGTGATCTGGCAGGCTTTGGATTTGAACCTGCGATTTTTTGGTCCGCCCCAAACAAAAGCTGATCAAGCATGGAGTCACACATCAAAGGTCAGCTACCTGTCTGTCAGCCTATTGCTATCAAGTAACAATGCTAAAAAATATACTGCGAGACTCAATTTGTCATACAAAGTGCTTTAGATGCCACCATATTGCCACTCAGGGCACTCAAAATAAAGGATGCCATGTCCTAGATATCATTAGCTATTGCATTATGCAGGCAAGTTTCATTATTATGAGGTACAATGCACTAGCCCAATTTATTAGTACTGCATGGGATGAATGGTAGCAGGTGCATATATAGCTAGCTATACAGGACTGAAGGATGAACTTCGAGAGGAAGAGCCAAAACAGGTAGCATGAAAACAAAGTTGTAGAGTGGAGCCTGGGAACAAGGCTATGGTATTGTAATAGCCCACTAATAATTGGTGCTTGTAATTATTATTAATGGTAATGTGATTGAGGCAGTACTAGTACTGTAGTTTGTATGCTGCATGTATTATATTATTTTGACTCCTGACTCTCGATGTACCAACAAAAGAAAGTAAGTCTGATACTGATGTGTGAACCTATTGAGGTTCAACTCTTGAGGTTCAACGCGTTACCGGTATAACCTATTGAGGTTCAACTCTCAGACGGTTGGGATTTATAATACGGAATTTGACACACGTTTGACGGATTGTCGAAATGGTGCGCTCGTTTGCAGACTGGGGTTCGGAGCGTTATCTCCCCAAGGTGATCAAGTCGGGGATCGGGCCCCCTGTACACATATTGATCTTCGACTTTCTACGACCTACATTGTAGTAGCAAGAACGCCGGTTCTTTCTTCGGATCCCGAAGCTGAATGGACGACTGGGCACGTTGCGGTGCCCACCGTGATTCCCAGTCTCGCCTATCCAACGCTTCTGGGGCAGCCATACCTCTACAAGTATGTCTGACCCTGCAGGAGGGATGGGAAGCTCACTAGGCGTTGTTTTTTTTCCAACTAGGCCCTGGGAAGAGTTGTTTATAAGTTTGACTATATCCAGGAGGGAGGGATGCTAGTTTTTTTTTCAACTAGGCCTGGGAAGAATTGTTTATAAGTTTGACTATCCAGGAGGGAGGGATGCTAGTTGTTTTTTTTCTCTCAAATTTAAGTTGTTTCTCTTTATAGAAATACCACGAATAGTCATCTCTCTATCAGTACTAATCCTGGGAAGAATTATTTAACCGTCCAGGTCTTTTCCCCCCTCGAAGTGAAGTTGTTTCTCTTTATTGAAATACCACAGATAGTAATCAATACTAAGCCTGGGAAAATTGTTTAGAAGTTGGACCGTCCAGGAGGGATCGGAGCCAGGCTAATTATTTTCCCTCCAACTTAAGTTGTTTCTCTTTATAGAAATACCACAAATACTCATCTATCTATCAGTAATAAGCCTGGGAAGAATTGTTTGCCCGTCAAGGGGCTATAGCTATAGGCTTCTTTTTTCTCTCCAATTCAGTTAAGTTGTTTTGAAATACCACAAAATTTAATAGCCATCTATCTATCACTATAAGCCTGGGGAAATTTTTCAAGTCTGACAGGCTGATGGCTACTGAATTATTCATTAGATAAAACCCGCTACATACACTGAATACTAACAAAATAGCTGGAATGGCAAGTTATTAGGAAAAGCACATGTCACTAGCAGTATAAGCCTTTGGGTTTGATGAGCTCATTTTTTATGTTAAAGCTGAAACAGGCAAAACATGTACAGCAGGGTCCCAATAGCATAATGGTTGCTAGTGTTAAGGAACCACGAAAAAAATTAAAGAGCAAAACAAATAAAAACAGAAACAAAGTAAAGTTTATGTACGCAAAACAATACAATTTATAGCAGTAATTTTAAATGAACTAATGGTAGAATATGACACAAAATTCTGGGGTAAACTGTTATACAGAACTACTAATAAGTAGTTTAAAAAACAGTTTGTTTTTGTTTTTCTTATCACTTGGCACTGTAACTACAGAAATTTATGCAACAAATGCAAATGACACACAATATCACTATGATGGCTAATTTTGCATGTATGCCCAAAAATTAGTTTTAAATAGTGATACAGAAAAACAAGCCAAGAGAACATGTGAAGAAAATGTAATCCACTTACGAATAGTACAAGGTACAAAGGAATTACAGAAGTTACTTGTTGACTGGTTAAACAGCTTAGTGACTGCAGTGTCAATGCTTGCAGCGATGAACTTCACCATCCTACCAGAAATTTGGTCCAGGCATCTTGCTTTAAAACTTCTCTTGATTGTAGAAGACATATAACCTTCTCTGTACATAACAGATATTCTGGGCCTCTCTCAGGCAATTCCAGGTGTTCAGCAGACTCAAAGGAGCCATATAGGGGTGGCAATGATGTAGTGAAGCATTTATAGTACTAATTGTTCAACATGTTCACTTTGTCCAGCTCATTGTTTGCACATGTACCATCAGATTGATGCGTTGATGGTATTGTGGCTGAATCCTTCCTGAAGTGCTTCATTGTTTTCCAAAACCGTGTTTTGTTTCCAGTATTAATCACAGTTCCTTGAAAGGAATGACTGTTTTGAGTTTCTCAATATTGATGTCACTTTATTATGCATGCCTTTATATTTTTTCCCGAGCTCAGTCAACCCTGATGACTTTGCCCTTCGGAATAAAGTATTTCCCCTTTTGCATTGCACGTTTTAAGTTCTTTGATAGCCAAGGGAGATTCATGCGTCTAGGTAGAACATCCTTAGGGATACAGGTTTCCATGGCAGTCTTGAAAACATTTCCCCAACTTTGTAGAGCTTGGTTTATATCAGGGGTATCCATCAATGAAAGCTGAAAGCAGATTACACTGTCCTTGCCAGATCACAAGTAAGTTAGTATTAGCTAACTGTAAGCAGTAATGTTTAATATTATAATAGCAGACACACCTGAGACCGAGTCACAATATTAATTTATTATTCAAGTAGCTAGGCCCCTAGAAATGGAAATGCAGCCACAGTACATTTATAATAGACTACCTGCTTGCTGAAATTGATGGTGATAATTAAAATTATATCTTGTGTATAATGGTGCACCTTCAAGTAGACATCATATTCTTTTGACTAGCTATGCAGTATTTCCATCTCCCCCCAGCACTCCGAAAACTCTGACAATGATAGTGTGCTTTTCAGTCAATCTGCTTTCCGCTTTCATTGATGACTTAATAGTGAAATTTAGATGCTGATTTCAGTTTTTGAGTTAGAGCCCTCACCTAAATATAAAATCTGAAATTCCCTCACCTGAAACCTGAAATCTGAATATAATTTCAGGTTTCAGGTGAGGGCTCTAACTCGAAAGCTGAATCAACATTTACATTTCACCTTTCAGTCATCAATGAAACTTGGAAGCAGATTGGCCGAAAAGTACACTGACCTATACCCTCACCTAGTGAATGACTGTAAATGAGCCGGTCCTTGGCAGACAAAGGAACGGCATAATTATGTGATTGACAGGGGGAAAATGTGCCACTCTAACTAAAATGCACCACCCAAAGAAGCGACTGTATTAAGTCTGTATTTGCCACTCAAGGTATTTCGTAGGTGGCATGTTTATCAGAGCAGATACAGTAATCTTAGACAGCAGGAAGCGACAACCAAATCAGTCACAAATGTAGTAGCTAGCTACTTTGTTATGATGTTGATCAGATCGATAAGTGGATTGGTTGTGGACAATGATATTCATGGTTGCACTTTGTGCGTGATTGGTTACCACAAACGCTTTGGTTACGCTAATTTTATCATTCATTGAACTATGGTATGCATAATATGCTTTGATCATCTGAACTGAGGTCGTTAAAATCTCGCTAGACATCTCATCATCTTTCACACAGAGAATAAACTGAAAAATATAACCCATAGTCCAAGCCTCTAGCAGCTATCTTAGCTGTCTTTGGTATGCACCTGTAATCACCTTGGGCTTTGTCTTGGTTATTGTAGGTAGCATCCTCAGGTACCTGCCATAGGGCAATAATCACTTAAAATCTGCTGTGGAGGGGACCATGGCAGGTTAAGCCTCTCATGTAGTGCTATCATAGTGATCCCACACTTATCATTTCAAAGGAAGGGCACCAGGTCATGATCATGTGACCATGATCCGTCCATGTGTAAATGCATGGCCTGGAATTAGCTACATGTTGCATGTATGTGCCAGTACTTTGCTTACACAAAATTGTTTACCAAAAATCCTTGCACATTAACTATAATTATAGCTATACACCTGTAGCTAGCTCACACAAAGGAAAAAAGGGAGGGCCAGACACTTTAAGTTATTCGGGTCATATGTTTAACTAGAATTTACAGCCTGAGTCTACACCTGCTCCCAGATTGCATACCAGACACACACCATGTGAGATACACATTGTTGTGAATAAAGTTTGACTCGTTCCTATTGTCTACTGTCATGGATCACAAACTGATAAGCAATAAAGTTGTATGTGGGACACACCCTTCATGTAAGTGTGGGAATCCTTATCATTTGAAAGGAAGATCTCTACATGATCTAAATACAATTTAGACCTACAAAAAGGTATATAAGGGTTAAAACAAACATGGCTATCTGAGTTTCAGGCTTTATAAAATAACAGTTTTTACTCCTATACCTCAGCTTATGCTTCCTGGAACTCCTCTTCCATGGTGATCAGTACTCATGAAGAGTAACTATTTACTCCTTCAAGGAGTTAAATCCTCCCAAAACTCCACCCTGGAACTCCTCTTGCATGGCGATCAGTACTCCCAAAGAGTAAATATTTACTCCCTTAACTGATTAAATCCTCACAAAACTCCACCCTGGAACTCCTCTTGCATGGTGATCGGTACTCCCTAAGAGTAAATATGTACGCATTATATTATAGCCTCGTTCCCAGGCTCCACTGCCCAGCGTTTTTTGCACTTTGGAAAAAGCCCGTGTTTTTCCAAAGTGCAAAAAACGCTGGGCAATGGAGCCTGGGAACGAGGCTATTATATTATACTCCCTTAACAAGTTAAATCCTCCCAGCTCTGGGAACTCCGTTAAAAAAGTAACTGTTACTCCCCATTTCTAACAGTGTAGCTGCATGACTAATTTAGAACAATAGTATCCCTTGGGATTATGTAGGACTGAAGTGCCATTTAATTTCGAAATAAGTACATAAATCATTTCCTATAGATGCAACTGAAGTAACCATTTTCATGTTAAATCTTTACACTGTATACTATGCAACCTGGTCATTCCACAAAAACCTCTGATCACCTATAAGTTCTGCTAACATAACATTGAATGGTCTAAAAAAAATTTCTAAAAGTGTCGAAGTTCTGTTCCACATTTGAATTCTACCATGATCTGCAGCAGCAATTGCCTGTACATTCTCCCTTCTTCCAAGCCACTGCTCAGCCAGCTCTGCCGAGACTGGATCCAACCCAAGAAAGTTGGTGATGGTGAAGAGAAACCGGTCAGTATTATTGTCTATGTCCTCCATCCTGAGGAACAAAAACTGTTCTTTCGGATAAAACTGAAGCCACTTTACCAAATGGACAAAGTAGATGCTAATTCCAAGTTTGGGTCCCACTCTGCCGCACTCTCCTGGTTTAAACGTGTTTTGATTTACACACTCAAAAAGAGAGTTGTTATTGTTCGCAATACACTTATTGAATCGCTTCGTTTCCAACTCCACCTCTTCGTGGAATTTGCCTGCAAGATCAGCTTCCTTTTTCATTTTTTCAGGCCATCTAGAAATATTCCTCCCGAGGTACCTGGCACAGTTGTACAAATAATGAGAATAAAGTCTTGTAATCGGGTTCCGCATGATCACCACAAACTTAGCCCTTGGTAATACTCTTGATATAGTTGCTGGCATAGCGCAGTAGTCCTGTGTATTTACAAAAAAGTTTGAATCCCAGAGTGTGGACTGACTACCGTCATAAGTTATGGAATCATTGTGGCCACCAATGGTCTTAGCTGCATTGAAGTAATTAATCAGGTACCTAAGAACTACAAGTTTTAAATAGACGTGATTGAGTTCCTTGACTGCTGTCACATTCGTGCTTCTGGGGTCTACTGCCTTGGATAGCTTGAGGGGCACTCTTGTCCACCAGTGAGGCTCTTTATTTGTTGCAGTAACCACAATCATGGGGTGTCGACGAAGAGCTGAATGTATAGAGGTAGATCCACACTTGGGAAACCCGGCTATGAAAAAATAGGGCATGCAGCGTAGGACATTGCTCTTTGGTGCATGTTCTATACGTTGTGTTAGTGACACTATCTGTTGGGGATTGAGTGTGTTCCTGTGTGGACCTATGTTACGGAACAGTGTCCGTTTCTCACTATGACTTATTGTCTTGTTTGAGTACCAGCATGGATTTTTAAAACCATCTGAAAAGTTGTGCCTTGGAACTACTGACCAGATTGCATTGAGAAAAGCACTGATATCCTTTACAATAATATTGATATCCAGTTGTTGCTTTTTAAGACGCTGTGGTGATATTCCCATTGCCAGGCTGCACCTTTCTATGTCCTGCTGAATGGTTTCTGAGATATTCTCATTTCCTGAGAGTGTGAACAAAATGCATGACAGTGGTGTAGGAAGATGTTTGAGTAAGGGGGGGCTCCACCTGACTATTCGGTACACTGCAACAAGAAAAGGATTGCTCTAACCCAGCTCAGGTTACCTGAGTTGCACATCAAAAAGTGTGTATGCAAGGAGGTCAATTATATTGCTTGACCACTAGAGGTATTGTAGTAAACAATTAAGCTAAGTCACAGGTAGCTACAATTGAGGAATGCTGGAAGTGCAGCTGCACTTGTGACTTTCTTAATTGCAGGAACCACAGAAATGATATCTCAATTTTAGCTACCTGTACCATGTGACCTAGCTTAGTTGTTTATTACTGGTAGTGGTCAAGCTCGCAGCTGCACTTGTGATGTTAAGGTTTCTTAATCACAGGAGCCACAGAAATGCTATCTCAATTGTAGCTACCTGTAACATCTGGCCGAGCTTAATTCAAGCTCGAAACTCAGGTAACCTGAGCTGGGTTAAAGCAATATCTTTGTTTTTGCAGTGTATAACATGCAGTGTAATTGAAGGGCTCAGAACCAGAGTGGGCAAACCCCAAAGACAACAGCCAATATACGTACCTATAAAAGCCTGAGTAGGAGTTAGAGATAGCAATCAAGCATACACGTATACATAAATTTTTTTAAGAGTCAGAATGTCTTAAAAACGCAATAACATTATGTTGTTGAATGTCTTGAAAACACCGTCAATAACATTATGTCTTGATGCAGACATTATCTCTAACTGCACTTTCAGTATGTATATTGGCTGTTGCAGACTCCTAGCTATACTCAGGCTTTCATACACGTTCAATCTGCTTTTTTAATAATAATTATGCTCTTTGACAACCTCAAACTCCTACTCAGGCTTTTAGCTACATGCGGTTTCTGAGATATTCTCATTTCCCGAGAGTGTGAACAAAATGCATGATTGAGTATATCACTGCAAAACAGAAGAGTGCGGCTGTGGTTAGCTACTTCTGTTGCAGCTTCACTATACCGAGGACTGTGCACACAACACTATACTGAGGGTTTATTTTAACCACATGCAGTTTGGTTGTCTGAATTGCAAAACTGGCTCAATAACAATCCAGAAATAAGATTCATCATTCATATTTCAGTGCGTAGTAAACCCCCTCTCTGATGTGTCTGGTGATAACCCATATTATTGTAACTGGCTATGAATGTAATAAGTGAGCCTGCGGGGGGGGGGGGGGGCATCGCTTATAGCTTATGAATGTCAATGCCATCCCAAAGTCTGATTGTGAATAATGACCCTGGGTTCACTCCTATGGGTCTATTCAAGCTTCAGTTTGCAACTGCAATTCAGGCAACCAAAATTTAATTATGGTTAAAATAAACCTTCAGTGTAGCAAGGAATGTGCATACAACAACTAAGGGTTTATTTCAACCAGATGCATGCAGTATTTTGTTGGAATTGCAAATGGCTTAGTAAAAATCCAGAGGGATGGAACAAGGTTCATTTTTACAAAACTGTACTAAATAGCAAACCTTGTTCCACCCCTCTCATTAGTGTGTCTGATGATTCCATATGTTTCTGCGAGAGCGCATTAAAAAAATGTTCCCGTCCTCAAGGGAGTAAGAGGGTGTATAAACTACTGAAACCTTCAGACCGGGTGGAATACTTGAAGTGTACTAAATATATACCTGAGATTAACACAGACATATTAGCCTATTCAGACCTATATAGTATTCTACCAGTCCTACAGACCTGTATGGAAGTTTAATACGCGCTCTTACTCCCTTGGGGGCGGGGAACATTTTTTATGCGCTCTTGATTTCTGATATGTAGTCTAGTCATAGACTCTCTGCCACACTTCTGGATTAAATCATGACCATCACTACTAACTGACCTGCTCTTTTTGCAGCAGTTTCGACATAATCATAACCAGTCACAAGAATCCAATTTGAACGATTTCTTGCAATCTTGAAATACTGCACAAATTGAAGCTTGGCATATCTATTTAGTCTGCTCCAACTTGGATTCTGCAAGCTAGCTACAGAGATATAAAAAACTACCAAATTGACTGACAGGAATATTAGAAAATAAAATATTCTTTTGCCAGCAAAGATCTTTAGCTCCATGTTTCGTATATATTTCGACTTAGGACACGCCTTTTTAATTTTGCGGGTCCCGTAATTGAACGTGACGTCACATCCGGAGTACGCTCAGATCATATAGCTTGCGGAGTAGTCACGTGCCCAGGAATGTGAACGTGAGAGCATCATTATCACAGATATCGTAAGCTAGGGCATCAAGCTATCAATATTAAATTATACAACTGGCTTCCCTCTTACCCATTCAGAAGCTGATCTTAAAGTTCAAAGTGAATTTATTATTATATAATAACATTTCTACTGCAGCTAGGTACACTATAGTTTTGCAGAGTAATATAATGTGCTGAAGCTATAATTATGGGTTCACACTCAGTCATGTACGTCATGCATGATCAAAGCTTGGCAAATCCTCTCCTGTATCAAATTAGTGTGAGGTCTAGCTGCATGCACAGTACGGCGGAGGGAGGGGGAGGGGGGGTCAGCTGACTCATGCAGTCCATGCGCCTGCATGATCATACTTTAATTCGTTTTAATGACATTAAGTACATGAACGACGTGCAGAACTGAATACAAAGTTCAATAATACAAACCACATTCAATAATATGCTCTGTACAAAAACGGTGATCTGACTGTTTAATATTATCCTGAGAGCTCACAGCAAAAGAGCACAGGTTTTCATGGGTTTTGTGTGTGTACAATACAATACAATAAACGGAAGCTGGAAAGTGTGAAATGGCCTGTGAAAATTAAATTAAAAAATCTTTCAAGTATCAGCTCCCCATGATCCTGTTGAAGGCCCACATGCCCAGGAGTACGGCAGCCCCAACCAGAAGGAGTGTGTCAGTGGAAACCAGCAGGCCAGGGAGGTGAACGGTCTCTGTCAGGGACAGGAGCTGGTTCTGTAGGATTAGTGATGGTTGCCCAGTGACTGCCGTGATGACCTTTTTGCCGGCATTACATATACAATAGTACAGGGAGGGGAGGGGAGTATTTTTCCTTAAGGGGGTTGAATTGACCTGAGCAAATCTAGATTTTATACACAGTGAATTGAGGGAGGGGGGAGGGAGGGAAGGAGAGAGGGAGGGAGGGACGGAGAGAGGGAGGATGGAGGGAGGGAGGGAGGATGGAGGGAGGGAGGGAGGGAGGAGGGAGAGAGGGAGGGAGGGAGAGAGGGAGGATGGAGGGAGGGAGGGAAGGAGGGGGGAGGCAGGGAGGGAGGGAGGGAGGGAGGGAGAGAGGGAGGGATGGAGGAGGAAGGGAGAGAGGGAGGAGAGAGGGAGGAGGGAGGGAGGAAGGGAGAGAGGGAGGGAGGGAGGGAGGGAGGGAGGAAGGGAGAGAGGGAGGAGGGAGGG